>JAKSZT010054518.1:16160486-16261743 GCA_026826555.1 Tolypeutes matacus
GCCGCGGCCGGGGACGCAGTCGGGAGTCCAGCCGCCGCCACCGCCCTCATCTCCTTCCCCGGGGGTCCCGGGGAGCTGGAACTGGCGTTAGAGGAGGAGCTGGCGCTGCTGGCGGCCGGGGAGCGGCCGTCCGACCCCGGGGAGCATCCTCAGGCCGAGCCCGGGCCTCCGACCGAGGGGGCCGGACCGCAGCCGCCGCCCGCCCAGGATCCCGAGCTGCTGTCGGTGATCCGGCAGAAGGAGAAGGATCTGGTGTTGGCAGCCCGGCTGGGCAAGGCTCTGCTCGAGAGGAATCAGGACATGAGCCGGCAGTATGAGCAGATGCACAAGGAGCTGACGGACAAGCTGGAGGTGAGGACCCCTTCCAGGGATGGGTGAGAAACAGGGGAAACCCAGCCTTGAGCAGCTTTGGGAGCCACTCATACCAACCCCCTTTCCTCATTCACCCTACCTCGCATAAAACCGCTTGGAAAAGGAGGATAGGGTGGGAGGCTTCGGATTATCTGACCAGGTCATTCACTGAACCTACCCGACTTTCCCACCCTGCTGAAGCAAGTAGGTCCGTGCACAGCTCCAACCGCTGTGTGCCGTTCTATATATGTACTGTACACAGTGTCTAAAATAGGGCTTACAGTATGACTAATTTATACAGCACTGAGGTGATGTCTGTACACAGAGAAAATGAGAAAGTCGGGAGCATTTAAAATATGCCCCAGGTTTCCAAAGTAGTGATCTTTAATCAGGGTGTTAGCCTAAAGCTTTCCAGTTTTGGTGTTGAGGCCTCCAGATGCCCTTGTCTTAACTTCCTGGCAGCTCAGAGTTGTGGGAAACAAGTGCCCCTAAAGGAGCTTTATATAGCCTTCAAATACTCAGGGATTAGAAAATGTGGTTCCACTGCAGAAATCAGGCAAGCCTACATGCCAGGGCTCAACATGTGACCACGGGTAGTGGCTTTAATTTGGGCCTTAGTATTTACGTGTATCTAAAGAGTACTTTACTGTATTCTGGGTCTCATGCATGCATTTGAATGGTCGCATGCAAACATATGAGAACTATATTATTTTACTGTTATAAATGCCCCTTAAAGTATGTAATATTGCTGTTAGTTCTTTGGATCAAAGTCTTTTGGAACTATTCCTGTTTTTGTTTTCTAATCCTTAACTAGAATAGGCCTTGAATGTGGTACAGACTGCAAGCATTTTGAAAAATTAGAAGGACTTGCAAAAAAAGTGGGGAGGGGGCACTGTGGTGGTGGAGACAGCTTATCCTTTTCTGCCTGTGTGTTTACCATGGTTACCTATTTTGGTTGTGACCAGGTCTCTTCGTTCTTATTTGCAACAAGAGAATAGTATAGTCCTTAATAAAAGGTCTGAAATTGACCCTGGTCTGGTTCCACTGCTACTGGTTGAACAGTCAGAATGTAGAGTCAGAAACGTTTCTATAGTAAGATGTAAGTGTGTCTGTAGTCCTACGACATATCAAAAGTAAATCAGAGGGAAAAAGGGAAACCAGTGAGTGCCCTGTAATTCAGTTGGCCTGTTAACTAGGTCTGCCAGTTGATGAACTCTTGAGATATGTCTCTGAAAAGTGGTTTGTGAGACCTATAGGTAGACTGCCAAAAAGCAACCCAATGAATTGAATTGTTTAATTTTCACTTGAAGTAGAGGTTCAGAAATAAGAGTGTCTTTTTTTTTTTTTTTTTTTTTAAGATATTCAATTACATGACTATAAAGTAGTACTACTGCAGAGATTTATACTTGTGATTTCAAATTCCTTCAGTGAGGGACTTGATTGAAGAGACAGATTACTTGAAAGGGACATCATATCAGTCAATTTGATTAGTGATAGATTTCATAGTAATCCTGAGTGTGCAATTACACATCCTGGGCTCCATGTGGAGCCTTTATACATTTCTTCAACAAAGGAAAAAGATTTCAAAATTCTACTATAATAAGAAAGGTTCTGTTGTAAAAGAATAAATTACCTTTGACTTTTTATTATTGACTTGATAGACAAAAATGAAATAGTTTAAAACTCTTAAACTATTTTTAAAAAATCTTCACCACTCTGCGGATCAGCATATGAACTCTCGCGTTAAAAGTTTATTTTAAAAAGGCCAAATATCAATCATTGTTCAAGCTGAGTGATGGGTACATGGGGGTTCAGTTATACTATTCTCTTTAGGGTATGTTTGAAAACTATTATAACAATTTTAAAGTTTAAAAAAAGTACATTTAAAAAATCTTATAAAGATATTGCCATTGGTTACCTGTTAATTCTTTTAGTGTTAATATGAAAGTGACAACCCTGATTAGCAGGGGACTAGTTTGATACCTGTGAGTGTGCTTTTCCCATAGTATATTTTTGAGCAGCCTAGATTTTAGAATGTTTGCTTAGACCAAGTGCTTTCTAAAGTTTAACACTGCCACTACATTTTCAATTAAATTAAACATTTGGGAGTAGAGAACCAGCCCTTCCTTTAAGAAGCATTTATAATTTACCACAAACTATCAGGCAGTGGAGTCAAATATTTTTCCACAGGTCAGTTTGAAAGATAATCACATAAGTAGATTCTGAGACAGTGGTGGGGCTTGACTATTATATGATGGGACTGATTTTATTTTAGTCCCATCTGCTCCCTTACTTGGTTTTAAAATTGGCACCTTTCTAACTTCAGGACAAACAAGCCATTTTCAAGATCTTTTTAACCTATTCATTAATTTTTCTTTTTTTAATATTTATTTTATTTATTTATTCCCACACCCCCACCCCACCCCCTTTGTTTGCGGTCACTGTCTGCTCTCTGCGTCCATTTGCTGTTTTGCTGTGTGCTCTCTGTGTCTGCTCATCTTCTCTTTAGGAGGCACTGGAAACCGAACCCGGGACCTCCCATGTGGTAGGCAGAAGCCCAATTGCTTGAGCCACATCTGCTTCCCCATTAGTTAATATTGAATATCTCTCCAGTTCTATGTGCCAAACCCAAAATTTTCTGTTTTTGTCATTTAAAGCATAAGATACTTGGTCCTACACTACCCTTTCATTAAAGGCATATTCTTCCTCTGAAAAGACTTTAATGTCCAAAAAGATTAACATAGAAGTTTTTTTTAGCTATATACCTCTTGGGATAAAAATGAAGATTCAATTTAATTTGGAAAAAAATGTAAGGTTTTGGGCATTTTTAACCTAAGAATTGACTGTACTGTATTTGATTAGTCATTCATTGAATCAGATTTCCATATGTTTCAACCTTATTTCTTCTGTATCTACAATTAGTCCTTTTGATTTTAAATTTATATCCAGCCAGAATAGAAGTTTTCCCTCAGAATATAAACTAAAATAGTCACTTGCCTTTATTATTATTTTTTTTTTTACCGGGAGGTCCCGGGGATCGAACCCGGGTCCCTCCATATGGGAGACGGATGCCCAACCAGTTGAGCCACATCCGACCCCTACTTGCCTTTATATATGTTCTCTTCAGAGTTTAAATGTGTGTGTGTGTTTTTTTTTTTTTTTTACCGGGAGGTCCCAGGGATTGAACCCGGGTCCCTCCATATGGGAGACGGACGACCAACCAGTTGAGCCACATCCGACCCCTGTGTGTGTGTTTTAATATCTGTTTTTATTGCCCAGGATCCCCATTTTTTTCTCATTCCTCCTGAGAGTGAATTCTCTTTCTGCAGAGTTAGTCTCTTCCCTCAATGATATTTTCTTCCTCCTTCCTAGGCCAAATTTCATAATTCTAAGTCACTTTTTTTTTAAGAGGGCAAAAAATTAAGATGAAAATGATTATGCAATGGGAGTCACTAGTAGATTTAGGGAAGCAAGCCCAGGGGTCTTGATTTGCATTCAGTACTTTTGGTCTACTTAAAGAACAGTACTTTTTCTTTGTGTTTTTCAGGTAGCATGTCCTAGACTTATGAGAATGGTATATTGCCTTTTGGTCCTTTGCAGAAATCCATTTCTGTAAAGACCTATTTTATGTAGGCTGATGATAATAAGTTTTGTTTTTTGGAGTGTATTTGGACTTTGTTTTTTAGAACAGTTTTAGATTTATGGAAGAATTGAAAAGATAGTGCAGCGTTCCCATTACCCTTTACCCAGTTTCCCCTCTTGTGTATTAACATCTTACATTAGTATGGTGCATTTGCCACAATGAATGAACCAATATTGATATGTTATTATTAATAAAGTTCTTAATTTATTCACATTTCCTTAACTTATACCTGATGTCTTTTTCTGATCCCATCCATGATACCACATTACATTTAGTTTTCATGTTCCTTAGGCTCCCCTTAGCTGTGACAGTTTCTCAGACTTTGCTTGATTTTGATGACCTTGACAGTTTTGATATTAACTTTACAAATACCACATAATCCTGAGAAACAAGGGAGAGCATGAACACAGCCTGACCTCCACACTTCCTGACATTCTGCCTAGTTTATTTAATTTCGCATTTAATCGAAATACAGTTTTGGAAGAAACCTTTCTTTCCCAAAGTAGACAAAAGGCCAAATTCTGTGTGTTTATTATAGGAAAGTCTTGATTTTTTTTCAAGGGGTTGGGAAACCTGAAATAGGAAGTTTATCTCATGTCCAAAGAACTGTAAGGACAGAACAGACTGATCAGCACCACCTGTCCTGAAACCACTCCCTGCCCCCGAGTGGATTGGATTGTTTTAGTTGCTTGATTGGGCTGTTCACTAACAGCTGTTTGCTGAATATTTTTAAGTCTCTCTGTTCTTTTAGAACACAAGCCTAATTTATCTGGCCTCTCAGTAACACCGTGGTTACTGAGCTCTTGCTGTTGCCTTCTGCTCAATCTTTTTCATTTTGGAAAAACTCAATATAACATCAAAGGATCATACTTTTAGGATTGCAATTAGCCTTTGTTTCTGCATCCCATCTTTCTGAAGTGTCTACAGTGGCTAACACGTTCTCATTTTTGGAAATTTAGTAATGTGAAGGAAGGAAGAGAGCAGAAGATTCTCACACTGACGAATAGAAGTCCCTCCCTTATCATTCCTTTTGCCACATGATTCAAACTTGGGCTCTAAAAGATTTAACTATAAAGGAATGTGACTTTTTCAACAGTGGATTAGAGTGGCTTTATCCAAATGAGTTATCCCCTTGAAAGTGGGATACAGTGTACATTTGTTTCAGTGAATACTGCTTTTGCTAATGTGCTTAGAATTTTAATTTTGCATCACTGTTTTTATCTTTTGGCACATTCTCTTTTGACTGTTCTCAGTCTTGGTAAATTTTCATCTTTGTTGAGGTAAATTTGACTTTCAGAAACAATCATAAGTCATTCAGAACCAATTTAGAGTAATAAGATGGTGGGATAAAGCTGTATAATCTCATTTTTTTAGCTAGGCCTCAGCTGTGAAGTAACGGAAATAACTTTCTTGCATGACTATAAGCTGGCCCTTAGGACTTTCCAAAAAATATTTGAAAGGTAGAACTTAGAATAAGAATGTAGCTTCCCAAGGTGAAGAGATGACTATGTGAGTACTCTGAAGGAGAGAATTCATATACTCATTTTAGCTTGTTAAAACAATCTCAGTGCTTTATATTGACCTTTGGTGTGCATCAGAATTTACTGTAGAACTTAAAAAATACAGATAGATACCCAGGCCTCATTGCATCCTTAACTGAATCACAATCTTAGGAATTGGGGTCCAGGTGGGTGTGTTTTGAAGAATTATACCAACGCTTTTTTGAGGGCACCAAAAGTTGAGGACCATTACTTTAACTTATACCCATATACTCTTTGAGGTATAGACTTGGCTTTTGCACATATTATGCTTTCTATGTAGAAGAACATACTCACGGAAAAGAGGCAACCATATTTGGCTCACTGAAACAAAAATTTCCTTCCATCCTAAGGAATCATTTTCTATTGAACTGCTACTTCAAACCTCTTCTGTACTTTTCCTACACAGCATTTGTCACACATAATTTATCATTTTTATCAGTCTCCCCCGCTAGAATGAAAACGCCAAAAAGGCAGGGACCATGACTGTTTTGCTTATCATTGTGTCCCCAGGACAGTGCCTGGCCCATAGTAGGTACTCAAGAATGAATGACTGGATCAGAAATAAATATGCAAGGTTTTATTGATTACGATTTAAAGTAGGCCTGAACCTGAGCTTGTCTTATGGTTTTGAAATACAGTGCTATATATAGCAACAAGTATTTATTAAACTGTGATTTAGAGCACCAAACAGAATCAAGTGACTTATCTACAAATCCCAGCTCTGCCATTTACTAGTATTGACCTTGAGCTAGTCACTTAACCCTCTCATCCTCTGTTGTCTCATTTGTAAGAAGAAATGGTGTATCTAAAGGATCTCTGAAGTTCTTTGCAACTCTCAAAGTTCTGTGACTCTAAGTGCCTGCTATTATGTCAGCTTTAATAGATGATTCTAGAAGAAGGGATATTTTGGTTATGGGCCTCATTTTTAGTTGTTTAAATGTATAGTTCATCAAGGGAGTAGATGACTTGCTAAATTTCAAGTGAATGCCTAAGTTTAGAACCCTATGCTGAAGGACAGGAATAAACATTATACCATTCAGTATTTTCAGCAATTTTTGCTCTGTTTGTGAAACCAACTCCTTCCCTACTCTGGATGAAGGGAATGTTTTTGTAGCTTTGAATTGGGCAACATACATTTGTCCTGTGTAGCAGAGTGTTTTGTTGTCTGACTGAGAAAAAGAAGAGTTAGTAGAGTGTGAGAAGAGACAAAAGAAAAGCTGTGGAATGTTTAACAGTTTTTAAAAATCTTCTTCACTTTTCACCCAGCACTTAGAACAAGAGAAACACGAACTAAGAAGACGATTTGAGAACCGAGAAGGGGAGTGGGAAGGGCGAGTGTCAGAGCTGGAGAGCGATGTGAAGCAGCTACAGGATGAGCTGGAGAGGCAGCAGGTTCATCTGCGGGAAGCGGATCGTGAAAAAACACGGGCTGTCCAGGAACTGTCAGAACAGAACCAAAGGTTACTGGATCAGCTCAGCAGGGTGAGTCACAAGTTAAAAGAATTTATGGTATAAAATTCTAAAAGTTGAAACAGACATTCTGTGGCATGTCAGTCATATTGATATGGTAAGGGCCATTCTGATTTTTTTGTTGCCTGTTGTTTTGATATCAGCAAGTTAAGTATATCTTCCATCTACAAGAACTTCAGCAGTCTACTGGGGGTCAAGTCCCAAGACCCATCCCTGTTGTTAAACAGCTATGAGACTTGGACCAATCACCTAACTTGAGAGTTTTCTCATTTGTAAAATGGAGGAGTTGTGCTTAATGATAACTGACATTCCTTATGCCTCTAAGTCTTTGGTTCCTTTACCTAGAGAAACTGTCACTGGGAAAATTATGTTAATGCATTTAGTTCAAGTATTAAAAGGGTCCATCTTTAAACTGAAAAGCTGAGGGAAAATTTCTAGAGCAGACGATTTTCATTGATGCTGCATTTGTGAATGTACATTCTTTCGTGCTATTTAAATATGATAGGAGGCGTGTGTGTGTCTCTATATTTAAAATTTGTTTTATTTCCACATTATGTAAAAATTCTTTGTACCTATATAGAGTGGTGTCATGGGAATACTGATTAACCAAGGTCTAGACTGTAAAATCCTTGCAGAGAAGGAGGTTGAGGGCTGAATAGGTGAAAATCTAATTTAAATACAGAACATGACTTTATAACAAATGCAGGAATGCTGTTAATGCCCTGATCTCTAAATCGATCTACTTTTGAAAGTTAGGAGCTGGATTTACTATTTGTACCTCAGTCTGTCTTATGTATTGAATACAAAACTGTCGTTTTTTGGTTAACAGAGTAAAAAGAACTTTTATCCTGATCTCATCCCTAAAACACTACTGTTCTCATGAGAGTATTGTCTTGTCTTCTGGTTAGTGTTTGGTACTTACTCTGGCAAAGTTATAGCCAGATTCCTGGCTCTTCTACTCATTTGATGGGTGACATTATACAAAATTATTTCACTAGTTTGTCGTTGCCACTCAGACTGGTGAAAACCTTCATGCCTCTTAAGTAAGTGTGAAGTAATGTTGCTACTGGGGGAAGGATGAGGGGGAAGGGTGAGGAAGTGGGGGTGAGGGAGAAACAGAGAAAATCATGCCAATTAACTTGGAAAACAGTTAGTTACAGGGAAATATCAGAATATCTGTAACAGGTGAGAATTCAGGTGATTGGCAGAGCTAAAGATCTTCCCTGCGTATTTCCCATTTAAGGTATCAAATCACCTTACCTTCTTTGATTGGTTGGGAAATGAGCTGGACAGCTCTTCAAGAAAGTCATTTCACAGGGCCAACTTCGTATCAGCATTTCTTACTCAGTTCTAAAAGCTTTTTCAGCAACTGGGAAAGGACTTTTTATCCTGTATGATTTTATAGGTTTTTGAGTCTTTTCATTCATTATTCATGAAAGTTTAAACCAACCAGCTAAGCCTGGCTGGACAGATTTATTTGTTCAAAAACACTTATTTAGTACATATTTAAAACAAGGATTTATTATGGAGACTTATGGAATGAATACAACAAACCAGAACAATTAAAGGGAAAATTAAGATTTCTTGGGGACTGAGTTCATGTTACAAAAAACAGTGTGAGTAGAAGAGGACTCAGCTGTGCTTTCTGATCTGGTAAAAGGTAGGTGACCAAGGGAGATGAAAAGAAGAAAGTAAACATAACAAGGTATAGCAAAAGAGCACAGACCTTGGAATCTAGATCCATGTTGAATCTTGACCCTGCTTCTCATTAACTGGGTGACCTTGTTTGTGCCTTATCTTTAAAATGGTACGTATTTGTAGCTCACATACTGTTGAAATGAAAATGTAATGTGTTTATGTTAAGCAATATAAGAAGATAAGGATTTGTTTCTGTTGTTGAGGGTTATTTTACTAAGGCAGTATCTTTATAGTGGAGGTTCCTTTGCCTAGTACCTCTGAAAATCCTGATAAGATGCTCCCAGAAGAATATAGAAGGATAACATGTCCCCTAAATCTACATTCCTGTTATCTTCACTGGCCTTGAATATGAGCCCTTGGTGAGTTTTGTGGGTTTTTTTCTTTCTCTTAAACAGGACAAGCCCCTGGGATTCCCATCAGCAGCTAGTTTAGATTGTATTTTATTATCATTTTATTAATGAAATATTCTGAAATTAGAGGAATTGAGTACTTTGAGGTGAATTAAGGTTCTCCTAGGACAAGGTAGCAACCAGCAAAGATAGTAGAAGACCATGCTATTCTTACAATGTATACATATAATGTGTTTTTAAGCATGAAATATGTAATATATAAAATGTAGTACAATATTTCTGTGATGCTTTCTTCCAGAGTTATTTTTACATATATTTCCTTTGGTTGCCATGGCCTCCAAAATCTTTTTATTTTTATTTTTTAATAACTATAATGAGATATAATTCACATACCATAAAATTTACCCTTTTAGAGTATACAATTCAGTGTTTTTCAGTATATTCAGAGTGGTGCAACCATCACCACTATTTATTTTTAGAACATTTCATCCCGCTAAAAAGAAACCACGTGACCATTAGCAGTCACTCCCCATTCCTCCCAACCTCTAACCTCTGGCAATCACCAGTTTACTTTCTATCTCTATGGATTCTGGACGTTTCATGTAAATGGAATCATACAATATGTGGCCTTTTGTATCCAGATTCTTCATTTAGATAATGGCTATGAACATTAGTGTACAAGTTTTTGTGTGACCAAGGTTCTTCTCAGCTCTAAATCAGACACTATGAGCAAATGTGTCCCCAGAGCTTCTAGATCCTCATGATGAAGGAAGGGATAGGTATTTTTCTCATTTTACAGTTGGGAAAACTTGGAGGACAGAAAGATACCTAACTTGATTAAGGACCTTCCAATTCAAGACTGATTAAAGTTCCTGTGCCCTAATTTTAAATTTATAAGGCACTAGTTTAAGATCACAGGCTCTGGACCAGACAGCCTTGGGATCACATACCAACTCTGCCATTTACTAGCTGGGCGAACATAGGAAAGTAATTTTACCTGTTTTACCTCCATTTCCTCCTCCATATAATTGCTACAATTATATTATTATTATTACCTGATAATGTTATGAGGGTTAAGGGGGATAATGTATGTAAAGCTCTTAATCACAACACTAGTATATAGGAGATGCCCAATAAATGGTAGCCATCATAAGAATTTATTATGATGTTATCATCATGTAGATGGGATTTCAGCATCTGGTCGTCAAGCACTGATCCTCTAACTTGAGAGCGGAGGATCCTTTCACTTTGCATAATGTTTTCATGGTTCATCCATGTAGTCACATGCATCAGTGCTTCATTCCTTTTTATGGCTAAATGACAACACTACCATTTACTCCTGACTACAAAACCAACATAACTTAAAAATTTTAAAAGGTTACAGAGAACCATTTTGGGATTTTTTTTGCCAAGATATACATCCCTTGGATCTTAGTCAGTGCTGTCTGTGAGAGGTGTTCATAGTAGTGCCACTTTCCTTGGGATTTCAAAAACGCAACAGAATATTTACACACCAAAGACACATATGCCTATGCCCAAATGACTAATGGCTTCCTCGACCAATGGGGAGAAATTTAGAACCCTCAGTTCTATTCTTTGAAAAATTCCCAGATCTACCCCTCTTATCACTCTCCTTTAGTGACTAGTGTACATTCTTTTCTCTTGAGTAAAATAGTAAAATCCTTCACTGTTTTTTAAGATTATCTTTAATTCAACGTTCAGGACATTTGTATTGAGCAAGACAGTGGGGGAAACACAAGGCCTCTGTTTTGTGAAGCTGGTAGGAAGGGATACATAAATAAGCGAAGGGACCCACATGATGATTAGAGATTGCAGTAGGTGTTATGAAGGGCAATGTGATGGAGAATGACTAGAGAAAAGGGGAGCTACTTTAGAAAAGGTGGGCAGGGAAGGCTTCTTTGAGAAGATAAAATTTGAGCTGAGACCTGGAGGGTAAGGAGGCATGAAAGGCCCAGAAAAACAGCATTCTTTGATGAGTACTGTTAGCTTGGAACTCTTTGAGAGCAGGGACCACATCTGTCTTGTTTATTATTGTAAATAGATATTTGGCAGAGAGGGCAGTCAATAAAAGTTTGTTGGATTATTTTGTGGTGTTTTTTTGTTTGTTTGTTTTAAAGGGGTACCGGGGATTGAACCTGGGACTTCATACTTGGGAAGCCAGCGCTCAACCCCTGAGCTACATCTGCTCCCCTGTTTTGGTTTGTTTTTATACTTTTTATTCTGAAACACTTTTGAACTTACAGGACAGTTACAAAAATAATACAAACCCCATGCAGAGAACTCCAAAATACCCCTCTCTTCCCCCCGGATACCCAGATGGACAAATTTTAACATTTTGCTACATTAGCCATATCATTTTACCTGTCCATCTATCTATCTATCCATCTTCCTATCTGTCTCTCTATCTGTCTTCTTAGTCCATTTTCTGAACACCTGAGTGGAGGTTATATACATTATGCTCCTTGAACACTTAATACCCATGTACGTTTTCTAAGAACAGGATATTCACTTATATAACCACCTAAATGCAGTCATCAATTTCAAGATATCGAACACCAATATAAAGCTTACAGTCTATATTCCAATTTTTTTCATATGTCCCCCCCTTTTTTTATTTATTTTTATTTTTTATTTATTTATTCATCCATCCCCCCCCCCCCCCCGCTGCCCGTGCCTGCTGGGTCAGCCAACCACGCCATGCGGGCGGGCCCGCCCCCACCAGGAGGCCCCGGGAACCGAACCTAGGGCCTCCCACATGGCAAACGGGAGCCCCACTGACTGAGCCACAGCCGCCTCCCCCCCCCCTTTTTTTTTGAGGTACCGGGGCCAGGGTTTGAACTGGGACCTTGTATGTGGGAGGCTGGTGCTCAACCACTGAGCCACATCAGCTCCCCTGAGTTGGTTTTTTCATATGTTTGCTTGTTTTTGTTTTTTTTAAGAGGTACTAGAAACTGAATCTGGGATCGCCCATGTGGGAAGCAGGCTCTCAACTGCTTGAGCCACATCCACTCCCCATAATGTCCCTTTGAACCTTTTCTTTATTAGATCCCATTCAGGATCATGTATTGCATTTAATTGTCATTGTCTTTTTAGTTGCTCCTTTTTGTTAAAATTTTTTAAATTGTGGAAACATATATACAACATAAACTTTCATATCTCACCTTTACCAAGCACACCATTCAGTAGGATTAATCACATTCACAGTGTCTCAGTACCCTCACCAGCTTCCATTACTAAAGGTTTCCCATCTTACCACACAGAAACTCTCTACCACTCTGCATTAACTCCCCATTCCCCCTGCATCCCTCCCCAGTAACCTGTACTCTATTTTCAGTCTCTATGAGTTTGCATATTCTTTGATATTTTCTTTGTAGTTACTGTGTAACTTAATTGAACAGCCTAAATCCATAACAATCTTGTTTGCTTAGATGCCAATTTAATTTCTGTTCTTTGGTTTTTTTTTTGAAGTAAATATACAATTTATTTTAACATTCAACCTTCATTTTAAGACATGTGCAATATGGCAATTTTACTGGTTTAACCCTACCTAGGATATGATCCCTTGCTGGGGCTTAGCAACAGGATCCAGATCACACTTAAATACTTTATTGAATTAATACAATACCAAACAAAATGCATTCAAATGCTTTCTTAAAAAATGTTAAAGGCCTTTCTAAATTCAGACTAATGACAAGCACAATTAAGGCAAATATGCTAGTTTAAGGTAATTGACTGATTCTATACAGCAATTATATCTTTTAGTCCACGAGTATATTATTAAATGATAGAGAACATCTCATACAACCATTACTACAGAACTAGGAAATAAATTTCTAAGAAAGAAAGATTTTACAGACCCCATCTTTTATACCCAACCCTAACAATCTAATTCTAAAGAGGATAAAGCCAATGACTTTTCTCACAAGAGCTCACGATTAAAGTCGTTTTGCTGTCAAAATCTGTATTTCTGATCCGTAATGAGCATTGAGGCAAGATTCAAATATTCTGAAAGAAAGAAGCACAATGCACATTGTGATCGCCTACTCGGCAACAGCGAGTACTGCGTTCAAAACCATCTCATCCCAGGAATTAAACAAGGTCAGCCACATTCATTGGCATTTCCTCCACTATAGTATTGTAGAAAGTCTCAATGTCGTGAAGAATCCACTTGTCTTCTTCAGTACCAATTTAATTTCAGTATTATGAATAAACTTTGTTCTTCTATCCCTTATGCCCCCACCTTTATGTAATTCTTTCCACAAATTACGCGTTCATATGTGATGAGTCCAGAACCACCTATTGTCATTACATTTTATGCATTTGTCTTTTAGATCCTATAGGAAGTAGAAAGTGGAGTTACAAAGTAAAAATACAATAATACTTATAGGCTGATGTTAAAGGTTTGGAAATGGATGGTGGTGATGGTAGCATATTATTGTGAGTGTAATTAACAGCACTGAACTGTATAGGTGAATGTGGTTAAAAAGAAGAAACTTTAGGATGTATGTATTACTAGAATAAAAATTAAAAGATAAAACAAAGGACTGTACAGCACAGTCAACCCTATCGTAGAGGAAGGACTATAGTTAAAAGTACAAGTATGGAGAATCTGCAGCGCCTTTCCCCGCCAGCGCCTGCGGTCTTGTGCTCTTTAGGTCTTATAGAGCAGTTAAGGCAACTGTAAAAACATTTTTTGAAATATATTGTAAAATAATAATTTTTTTTTTTCTTTTCAAATAGTACCGGGTGAGGAATGAACCCAGGACCTCATGTGGGAAGCTGGTGCTCAACCACAGAGCCACATCAGCTCCCCTGAGTTAGTTTTTTTGTTTGTTTGCTTGTTTGTTTGTTTGTTTTTTAAGAGGCACCAGGGACCAAACCCAGGACCTCCCATGTGGGAAGCAGGCTCTCAACAGCTTGAGCCTCATCCATTCCCTCTCCTTCATTTTTGAAAGACGGTTTAACTGGATAAAGAATTTGTGGTTGGCAGATTTTTTGCTTTCAGCACTTTAAACTTGTCTTCCCACTACCTTCTTGCCTCCATGGTTTCCAATGAGAAATCGTACTTCATCTCATTGAGCCGTCCCTGTATGTGACATGTTTTCTCTGTTGCAGCTTTCAGAATTCTCTCTTTGTCTTTGACATTCAATAGTTTGATTATGACATGGCACTATGTGGATCTGTTTGAGTTTATCCTGTTTGGAGTTCATTGAACATCTTAGATGTGTATATTCACATCTTAAATTTGGAAAGTTGCCCGCTCTTCTCTCTGTCCCTCTCTTTGTTCTCCTTTTGGGACTCCCACAATGTGTATATTGGTATGCTTGATGGTGTCCCACAGGTTCCTCAGACTCTGTTCACTTTTCTTGATTCATTCCTTTTTCTGTTCCTCAGACTGGATAATTTCAATTGTCTTATCTTCAAGTTTACTGATTCTTTCTTCTGCCAACTCCAATCTGCTGTTGAATCCTGAAGGGAATTTTTAATTTCTGCTACTGTGGTCTTCAGTTCTGTTTGTTTCCTTTTCATAATTTCCATCTCTCTATTGATATTCTCTTTGTGTTTTGGACCTTTTTTTTTTTCAAAGTTGTTTGGAATGGCCCAGGTCTGATACTCCTCATTGATGGTTTCTAATGTTTTAATCCTCTCCTATGCCTGGGACGTTGCTTCCTATTTCTTTGTATGTTTTGTAATCTTTTGTTCAAATCTGGACATTTTGATATTTTAAAGTGTTATCACTGGAATTTTTACTCTGAGGCATCTGTTTCTTAAGCTTATATCTTTGAATGCCAGGAGCTAACAAAATAAGAAAAAGAAGGGAAGAAAAGAAAAGATCTTTCTCAGTCTTTGCACGTTGACCTGTGTGCATGCTCTCCTTCAGAGCTTATCCATACAATGAGTTTAGAGAATATCTTGAGGCCAAAAAGTGTAGCATTCTCTCTAGTCCTTTTTGTGCATGCATCTTGTCTTAGGCATTTGCTTGTGGCCCTAGGATTTCCCCTGTTTACACAGTTCTGAATGTCCTTCCTTATCTAGCAGTTTCCTCACAGCACCTCATTGCAAGTCCTATTGTTGCTGGGGATGATTTCCAGGTTCTTGATTATGTAGTTAAAGAATTCAGAGACGCACCACGGTTATGAGAAAGTTAGAAAAAGAGTTTAATAAAGGGAAAGTACATGCTCAGACATGAACGTGGGCGTGCTCAAGATAGAGATGTGCTCTCTGTGCTGGGGTTCCCTGTTTTATGAGTTACAGGGTCTGCATTGGGGCTCCAGGGTCTGCACTGATTGGCATGTCTGAGACAAAGCAGGGGAGATTCATTGGGTGGTTTGATTTTTAGGGGTTGCCATCTGGTGGTGATTGGCTTCTAGCTGCTGCCCATGAGCTCCGCAGGGCATGTTGTCTGGCAGTGATTGGCCTCTGGCCACCGTCCATGAGCCCTGCTGGAGTTTGCTGTGTGAGGTAGTATGAAAGTGGGGGGGTGGCGGATATGGCTCAAATGGTTGGGCGTCCATTGCCATATGGAGAGAACTGGGTTCGATCCCCAGGACCTCCTGGTAAAATAAAAAATATACATATAGAAGACGCATGAGCTGCCAGGCTCTGTGTGCCGGTGAGCCACCAGGCCCCGGGAGCCATGCAGCAAGACGATGATGTAACAGGGGAGAGACAAGACGAGATGCTCTGAAAGCTCCAAAAACCAGGAACTGAGGTGGCGCAGGTGGCAGAACACCTCTCTCCTACATCGGAGGTCTCCAGAATTGAATCCTGGTGAAGACTGGAGGAGGAGGAGGAGAAGAGATGGCAGGAAACAGACACAGAGAATTGCCCAGCGAATGGACACAAAACAGCAAATGGGGAAGGGGGGGTTTAAGATGGATAAAGGAAATAAATAAACCTTTAAAAAAAGAAAAAAGAAAAAAAAGAAAGTGGGTGGGTGGTGAGGGCCGTGTCCCTCCTGCCCCTTCCCTCTTTCCCGCTCTGTGATGATGTTGCAGGCTGCCTTCTGATAACACAGCCCTTGGGTGTGTGCTGCAAGTTGCCCCCTGATAACTTGTGTGTGCCTGTCAGCAGGCTGATGCAAGTCAGCAGGCTGTTGCCTCAGCATCTCTTACCAGGTGGTGTTTGTGTAGATTATTGAGTCCTCAGCCCCTCTTTCTTAGATCCCTGTTCTATCCTGCCTCACTATAACCAGCAATCCCTTGCCCCAGGCAGCCACGACTTGACTGCTCTCCCACAGTGCTTTTTTTTTTTTTTTTTAAGATTTATTTATTTATTTCTCCCCATTGTGTCTGTTTGCTGTGTGCTGGTCTTTTTGGGGGAGGCACTGGGAACTGGAGGGAGATGCCCAACCACCTGAGCCACCTCCACTCCCCCTGCAGTGCTCTTTAAAGAGCTCTGTGACCTGTCTTCTACAGACAGGGTAAGTTCTGGGATGGAGAGCCTGATTCAGTGCCTCAGGCTGCCACCAGACAGATTGGACCAGACATCCATGCTCCCATTATATGCACTAGGATTATTTTGCTCCCTCCAGAACTGGAATCAGAGACTCTTACTGGGAGTGTGGGCCAGCTCCGCATCAAGCTGGTGAGGAGTGAGGGAGGTGCCAACCAGGGCGCCACAAGTTCCTAGCTTTTTTTTTTTTTTTTCCCAAGCTTACCGTTTTTAAGTTGCCTTTTTCTTGATTCTGAGCACACCCTGTTAGTACAATCCTGTAACTGTTTTCTGGATCTTTGAGAAAGGTGTTTCTGCCATTTCTTGGTATCAGTTCTTGCTCAAAGCTTCTGTCAAGGGACGGACCTCTGAAGTATCTCATCACACCATCTTGATTGGGGTGGGATCTGTTGTTTGTTTTTTGTTAAATTACTATCTAAGATACCTAATAAAGAAATGTGTACAACTATAGCTTTGAAGAGTACACAGCACCTCCATGTACTCTGCGGAAGCGTACCCTTGACTACTTCATTCTCTTCCTACTTGGTATATATGCTAGGTGAAAACCAGTGATCAGAGGTTCCACAGGATGTCAGTTCTTGTGACAGGAGGCTGTAGTCAGTAACCAAAGAATCTGGTGTCTTCTTCCCAAAGATATTCCTGAAATTGAATAAAAATCCAACCTTCTATGAATTGAGAAGGGTGAGTACAAATGAAAATGGAAGGAGCTTTTGTTACTGATTTGGAACCTGAACGTCTTTTTCAGTTATATTACTTTTCCAGCGTGTTTCCTAGGTTGGTCAGTTACTGAACGTCAAGGCTGGCTGACTCCACCTTGCCGATGGAGATGGAAATGAATGTTTTAGCTTTTACCAAAAAATTCTCAACTAACAGGAGGGTTGGGTTTGGATATATTTAGGACTTTCCCCTTGTTCTTCTGGACAGAAGGCTTCGTGTCTCCAACTGTGTGTCTTCTTATCTCTTCTTATGACACAAAATGGTCTGTAGTGTGGAGAAGGAGGCAGCCAGAGATTCTCCTTTGTAAAGCTGATTATGACTACTTTTGAGCAGAGCCTCATATAGGATATACAGTTGCTCCTTGTGCAGCCCTGGTTTGCTTCTTCCCAGAGTAAAATTGTTGGGAATTAACCTTAAAATGGTTATATTTTTTCTATTATTATTGTTTAGGTATTGTGCTAAATTCTTTTTTTTTTTTCTTTTCTTACCGGGAGGTCCCGGGGATCGAACCTGGGTCCCTCCATATGGGAGACGGATGCCCAACCTGTTGAGCCACATCCGACCCCCTGTGCTAAATTCTTTTAGCTTTTATTTTCCCAGGGCTCTCCCCCATTAGTCCCTTCCCCCCCTCACTATTCCAGTTCTACAAGTTTCTCTAACAAACCTCTCCAGAATTGTGGTCGTGTGCCTAGTTATTATGGCTTTGGGTATTACTCTCTAGTTGTGCCAAAGGGAGAAACTCTTATTTGGAGCAATATTCAGAAAGGGCTGTTTCAAAGGCTGGGTGAGGCTGAAAGGGTTGTTGCTATAGAATCGCTGAGACAGAGAGGAAAAATAAAAGCACTCAACAGGAAGTTAGGCTTAGGTTCCAAGGCTTGGAGAAACCAACACCTGCATTTTAAACTAGAAGGGCTTAGGCCAAGAGATTTCCTGGAGGAATAGACTGAAGATTGGTGATGAAGAAGGTTGAAATAAAGGAACAAAGATCCACTGGTAGTTCAAGTGAAGCCAGGTGGTTTGAAATCTTGTCTATGAGAGCTTGGCATGCAGTGGGATGTTCTTTTTTGTGAGCCTTGGTTTTTCTGGCTGGGATAGATGGCTTCTTAAGGAACTGTGCTTTACTGAATATCTGTTAGTAGCTATTCAGAACTTTCTAACTTTGCCTCTGCCCTGTTTTCACTTACTGATTTTTAGATTTTGAAAATTACCTTATTCTTTTTTTTTGATGCAAAAAGAACTCATGTTCCTGTAAAATAAAATTCAGACAATACAGAAAGGTTTTATGTAAACAATGAAATTCCCCATGAGCCTCCCTCAAAGAAAATAATGATGACAGTTTGTTGTTTACTTTTCACTATTTTTCAGTATATAATATATACACATATACACACAGAGACATGTACATTATTTTTCTATTTATTTTTGCTTTTTTCCTTTTTAGGATAATGGCTTAGGTAATTTTTCTTTCACTTACTGTAACTTGGATCTTTTTTTTTTCCATATATTTTTAATGGTTGTATATAATAGATGTACCATAGTGTAACCATTCCCAACTGAAGAGCATATGCATTAGTTACAGCTTACTATTGCATACACTGCTACGGTGAACATCCTTGTTCATACATATTTTTTTGTACATGGGAAGCAGGCGCTCAACTGCTGAGCTACATCCAATCCCCTAACGAGAATTGTTTTTTTTTTTAAGAGGTACCGAGGATCGAACCTGCAACCTCGTACATGGGAAGCAGGCGCTCAACCACTTGAGCTATATCTGCTACCCCTTTGTTCATATATCTTTGTGCTAGTATACTAGTATTCTCTAGGACAGGTTCCTAGAAGTGGAATTACTATGGTATGTACAAAAGGTATGTACATTTAAATTTTTAATAGATATTACCATATTACCCTCCAAAAATGACTTAATAGTCTATACACTCCCTAATATCTATCTTATAAAGGCATTCTGCATGCATAAGTAATAAAGCTGTGAAGAAAACTGAGGTAATTATCACCACAAAAGTCAAGATAATCGTTACCTGGGGAGTTAGGAGAGGAGGGGAGATGGTTGTCACAGAATGGTACTTGAAGAGGAGGCTTCTGGGGTACTTTCAATGTTCTATTTCTTGACCTTGATGTCAATTATATGGATGTTTGCTTTATAATTATTTGTTAAGCTATATGTGTGTGTGTGTATATATATATATTATATTATATATATATATATATATATATGTTTTATGTCTTTGCCCATATGTATGTTATATTTTGCAATAAAAATAAATCAACAAATATTTACAGTGTATACCTATTGTGTATGAAGGCATTGTTCTGGCCAGCAGGCATACTGCAGTGAACCAGGTAAATTCTTTGTCCTCTTAGAACTTAAAATAATACAGGAGGCTAACAGTAAATAACAACATACATAAATCATATAAATTAGGTAGTGATAAGTACTATGAATAAAATACAGGTAAGGGGGAGAAAGTGGTAGCTGTACAGACAATTCTGTTTTAAATGGGATTGTGAAGATGGAACTTCTGAGGAAGTTTGAGCAGGCACCTGATAGATAAAAAGGAGTGAGTGTTCCAAAAGCCTATAAACGATTGGAAAAAAGACTGGGAAGAACGCAAGAGTTAAGGTCAGAGGGGTAGCTAGAGGCCAGGTTATGTAGGGCCTTGCAGGTCATGAGACTGAGTTGGGATTTTATTAAGTGTGCTGGGCAGCCACTGATGTGTTTTTGGCAGAGAAGCAACATGACCTGACTGATTACTGTTTTTAAAAGATGCCTCTAGCTACTGTGAGGAGAATGGAAGCAGGGAGATCAGTGAAGAAGCAACTCTCTAAGCCCATAAGCCCATAGTGAGAAGTGTTAGTTTAGGTATATGCTTTGAAGGTAAAACCAACAAAATTTGCTAATGGAATGGATGAGTGTGGGGTGGAGGGTGAGGAAAGAATAATCACAAATGACTCCTAGATTTTGTCCTAGGTATCATTAAGAGAACAAAGACTAGAGGAGCAGTAGGTTTGCAAATAAAATTGAATAATTCTTTTTGGGCTGTTAAGTTTGAGCTGCCTTTTATACATCCATTTCATGTCAGTAGAGTGTCAACAAGTGAAGACAGAGCTTCAGAGGTATGCACTGGGGTCCTAGGTGAGAGGTCTGAGGGCTCAGTGATGAATCCGATCCTATCCTAGAACTGTCAATGAATAAATTGCACTTAACTGTGTTAAACTGGCAAGGAGGACTTTATTCAAAGTTAACATGCAGCAGGGAAGAGAGACAGACCAGAAAGCTATTGTGATAGAGACTGACAAGAAGGCTATCACAATAGAGAAGAGAGAAAGCTCAACTCCCCTGAAGCAGAGGACAGGAGGGTTTTGTTTTGTTTTGTTTTGTTAGGCCAGTAGTTTATTGAGAAATGGGAGAAAAGAACAGGATTATGCACGTAAGCTGTACATGTGGGCTCCTCTACGCAAGAGAAAGCCAGGACAACAGGGTTTTAAGGACTAGGGTAAGCTAGTGGGAGAAGACTGGAGGCGGAGGCCAAGCAATGGGGTGTGTCCATTACGTAGAGTTCTCTCCTGAGTTTACTGAGATTACTGCTGAGGCCAGGGAAAAGGTGTTCTATCTTCTGTAAGGACCAAGGTGAGAGAGGTCAGGAGCCTAGAAGCCTGTTTAAACTTTATTCAGCTAAGGGGAAATTAAGATCGTCTTGGTCAGTAAAGCAAAGGGTGGGGGATTTCTTAACTTATGCTGTTTTCCATCTTGTTCACTAATGCAAAGACTGGGGGATTTCTTAACTTATGCTGTTTTCCAGGATTGCACTGTTCTGGTAAAAATTCAGCATTCTCAAGAGTAATGAGAATTCCATTGAATTGAGGTGAAAAATTTTTTTTTCAATTTTATTGATACATATTAATAAGGCATACAATTCCTCCAAGGTGTACAATCAATGGTATTTGCTATAATCACATAGTTGTGCGTTTATCACTTCATTCATTATTAGAGCATTTTCATTATTTCAATGTTAATAATAATAAACAACAAAACAGATAAAGAAACAAACAAGAAAATTCCTCATGAGGTGAAATTTTTAGTTAAATTTCCCACAGCCATCCGAGCTCTCTCAGTACCTGAGACTGCTCTAGTACTTTTTGTTAGGTTGTCACCAAGAACTTACTCATTCAGAGTGACTGGAGCTGTATTCAGACAAGAGTGCCCATCCCCCCACCCACACACACACAATCCCCTACCCCTCAGCTTCTAGAAGAACCACACTTCTGAGTTAGTGTCTGTGAGGTGAGGTGTGTCAGAGGAAGTTGATGCAAACAGGATGCGTTGTCTGTTTCCTGCCTGTTGGGAGCTGTTTGTTTCTCAGTCAGCCTCAGTCTTATCCACAAATAAAAAAAATACAGTCTACATACTAGCTTCCCTGTAAAGGCTAATTTTCCTCTGAAAATTAAACAGCTCGCTGTTCTTTAAACAGCTCACTTTGGGTTAGCAGCTCTGCATCTGGTATGCTTCTTGAAGCACGTTTCTCATGGTGGTATTTTCCCCAGGTTCTTGTCTCAGGGTTAGAGGCTTTAAGACAGCCACTCTAAGTTTCAGTCAACTCTGCCTCTGGTGGGTGATGCGTCGTCATCCTTGTTTCTAGGATACTTTACAGTGAACAGCAGCTGCTCACCAAAAGTAATTTTAATTGCTGAATGGGCTTTTGCTCCTTTTTTGTTGGGGGGAGGTGATGGTGTGGCACTGTATTACTTATTACTTCTTTGAAGTCTGCTTCATTTACAGGTGTTGTGTTTTTGCTCAAGTTTCATAACTTGAAATAAGTTATGAAAAGAAAATTATTTCCAAGCCAAATAACAGTAACTTAAATTTCCAAAGGATGTTCATATACGTGATCTCTTCTGATCTCATTACCCATGATGGAAATAATTATTCTTTATTTGACAGATGAGGAAGCTGAAGATCAGAAGCTTAGTAACACTTGCTCCAAGACCTTGCACTGGCTGTAGGTTAACCACTGGTTTGAGGATAGGTTTTTGTACATTTTCAAGCAATGGTAATCAGTTAGAAATAAAAAACCTCCTCACATGTATTTTCTCTCTCGTTTGTTTAATTTTTAGTTGATGTTTGTTGGGTGTTACCTGTTAATTCCAGAGTCACTGGGTAAAAAGGTTTGGGATCCCTTTTTAGCAGTTTCTGTCTGTTATATCAACGGTGTTCTAGAAGAATTGAAAATGGTTCCCTGAGACGATCACTTCAGCTAAAATAGAAAAGAGATTTGTGCACAAAGGAACACTACTCTTTAAAGACAGCATTTCCAGCTTTTTTCCAGATTGGTACTATTGCTAATTAGTAGGTTAAACACATTAGGGTGATAATTGCTTAGTCTTTCAGCATATGGGTGTTTTTATTGGTAGATTCATGTCTTGATTATTTGAGCCTGTTCTTATTTACCCAGAGAGAGTTAGGCCTGTCTGATCAGGAGGCTTCAGGTTGGCTGTGCTGGTTACAATTGTATTTGGTTCTGTTTTTCTTTTTCAAAGGAGGAGTGGCTAAAGTTCTAGGATATTAAGTATGTATTTGTAGGGTTGTAAGGCCCAAGACTCAGATGAATTACTGTAGGGGCATGTCTTCTTAATGCCACTAGATTTGATTTAATATAATGGCAGTCAGCCTCTTTTGCCTTGAAATCTGGATTCCCTCTGTCTCTGTAGACAGCTTAGTGTATTGCACTGGAGTGAAGAAAACAGAGTTAAATATCCCCTGCCTGATGTAGTGTTGCGCCTCCAAATTTGGTACCTGGCAAATGCCTTGCATATGGTAGGAATGTTGGCGTTTACTGGCAAATAATAATTGGCATCAAACTACACATATGATTGTTACCTGTGCTGGTTAGCCCATAGTTCTGGCCCCTAAATGGTGTTGGTTTAGAAAAGAAAAAATATGTACTCAATGAATAAACATAATCAGCAGAGAAGCAGGTAATGTTTTGACACTCATAGCATCTTCTCCATTGCTTTTCATTAGTTCAGGACAATAATCCAGTGCTATCAGATAAATGTTACAGCTAAAAGAGAACTTCTAGTCCATCTAGACCAGTAGTTTATAAAATGTTTGCTCTTCAGAGATTCTGCAAATTGGATTGTGTTTTTAAAATTGTAACACTTTTAAGAACCATTCCCAAAATAGACACTATGTGCTCTCTTGTGATAGATGCCACATTGACCAGAGTAAGATCATCAGTGCCTTAACTTGTCCTGCCAGGCTAACTTGTCTTCACAGAGAAACTGGCCTAAAGCTTTTCTTGCCAACTCTGTTAACTAAAGAGTATTAAGGTGAGCTGAGTGAAAACTATTAATATTTGTATCTACTTAACTGGGTAGAGAGAAAAAAACATTACAACTAAATCCAGAAATACATTGATATTGGTATTGAGACTGCTATTATCATCCTTACTTCCCGCCCCCAATTTTAAATTCTTTTCACCAGAAATACTCATTTTCTACTGAAATTAAGTATAAATAAATTTATTTTTTAAAATGTGCCCCCAAATCACACAATTCAGAAAATCATTGGTTTTAGGTCTGTGGTTCTGAGGAACCATAGGACTTAACCAAAGATGCCTCGGGAATAGTTGTAAGCAAAAGCTGAAGGGACATTAAACTGGTGGCCTCCTGTTCCCTTCCCATTTCTACTTAAACGTGAACTTTTTTGTGTTTTACATATTGAAGTTCTGCTTAACATTTTATTTGGAAAAAAAGAGTGGCCTTTCAACTCAGTATTAAGGAAAAAATGATTTGCAAATCACTGACCTGTGAATAGCTAAGCAGAATGGGAAGAGAATGGAATGTTTCTGCAGCCATGCCTAGAAATGATGTATGTTACTTGGATTCATTCGCTACTCAGAACTCCATCACAGTGCCATGCTCAATTACAAGAGAGGCTGGGAAATGTAAGCTAGCTGTGTGCCCAGGAGGAAGAAGAAATGGGTTGGTGACTAGCTAGCCAGTCTCAGCCATAACACTATCAGGAGAAAGAACCCTGGCCTGAGAGTCAGACTGGGTTCTGACTCTACGGCCCTATGGCTAACACTCAACATGACTCTAATGAGTGTTTTTCCTTTTCTGAACTTCAGTTTTCGGAAGGGGCTGGAGCAGCTGATTGCTAAGATCCTTCCAATTCTAACTAGGTAGGATTCATTGGCAGACATAGCTGTAAAGAACCACCTTTTACACCATTCTACCCCAAATAGAGAAGCTGTTTGGTTTTTTTGTATTCAGGTAAAATCTCTGATAATTACAGATTTGGGTAGTTTATTTGAAGTTGTAACTTGATCTAGAAAAGGTGTGGAGGGGTGTCTTTTTCAGATTGCTTTGGAATAGGTTAGACCCATTCATGGTTATATTAGGTAGGGCAACACTAACTATTGTAATAGATAAAATCTCAATGGCTTTACGTAATAGTTTATTTCTCATTCCCATAAAATCCAAACTGCCGTTCCTGTTTAAACATGAGCGAGAGAAATATGGTACAGCATTTTAAAAGAGCAGACCTGGGAGACAGAAGACCTAGGTTCCAGCCCATGCTGTCACTAACTTTTTTTGACCTTGAGTAATTCTCACTCAGGCTCAGTTTCTTTGTTATTAAAACAAGGGGATTGAACTAGATGGTTCCTTTACTCTCTCTAAAAGTTCACATGTGTATATATATGATCTCAGAAAGAAAAGTCGGAAGAGGGAAAATGCTCACTTTATGTAGGTATATTTTAAGAATAATAGCTTTGTAAAACTGCTTTCTTTGCATACAGAACATACTGTTTGCATGCAGAACATATTCTTCATCTTTCTCTGGGGTCAAGGGCGGCGGCTTCTCTCGTCTAAATCTGCTGCTCTTGTATAACTGGAAATAGAGATTGAGATGATTGGTGCTACAAAAAAAATTATTTTCCATTCTGGTCGTGACACATAAGGTACTTTCCCTGCACATGACTGATGGTGCAGAGAGTGAGGAGGTGTTTGTGTTTTTCCTGTTTAAAATTATGTGTCATAGTATTAAGGTTTTACAAGGCTGACATTCCCCAATTCTCTACACATAAGTCAGGTTTTCCACAGTGCGCTAGTATTAGTTGCATTCAGTTTTGCATGTTTTGTCATTTGCAGAACTGGAAGAATTCCCCCCACACACATACACACACCTCTTGTCATCAGTTGCTAGGTTACAGATTTTTACATTGTCCCAGTCTGGTGATGTTGCTATGGAAACCAGTTATTCCCCCTCCTATCACACTGTTCTGGTCAGGCACAGAGTGCAGGTAAGATGTAACTATGATGTCAGAGATGTTTGAGTGTGCATCTTTCCTTCTACATTATAAGATCTAAGGAATAGAGATTCCCTGTTTTCTATTATTATATAAATTAATGAGTTGTTGGCTGAATCCAGGACACAGGACTTCACTTAGGACTTCTATTCCAATATTCTACAGAAATAAAGCAAACCACTTATAAAATATGAATATGAGACCTGCTGTACTATGTCTAGCTCATTCTCCACACAGACCTGCATCCTGCCTCTAATAGGGATATACATGGACTATAATCATTATCCTTGACATTTCCCCTCAAAGGATAGGACATTGAGATGCTTTTTGTCAAATTCTTAATTTATCTAAATGATAAGACCTGTGATCTCAATTTTCTTGTCATTTAACATCACACAGGGTGGTTGTGTCTGTTTTTCCTGCTAGGTTTTAGTTACCATGAAGGCAGAGACTGTGTCTTCAGCTGGTTTTTATCCCCAGCAATGCCTAGATCCCATGCACAGGGCAGGGATTCAGAACAGGTTTATTGATTTGTTCTGAAGACTGAAAGAGAAGGTAACTACTAATTTGATTTTAGATTTCTAGCATAATGTTTTAAGATGGTGAGAACCCCTTTACATTAAGTTGTTGAAGTAAAAAGGCTAACCCATGTTACTTAGCGCTCATCTAGTCTGACCATGTGATCTCACAGTTGAACTTCTAAGGTTTTAAGAGGATGTGATCCATCTATGGTCACAGACCAAGTAAAGCTGTAGTTTATGCAAATGTATCTCATAAAAAGTCTTCGTTAGGGAAGCGGCTGTGGCTCAATCAGTAGGGCTCCCGTTTACCATATGGGAGGCCCCAGGTTCGGTTCCCGGGGCCTCCTGGTGAGGGCAAGCCCGCCCGCGCGGCGTGGTTGGCTGACCCAGCGAGCACAAGCAGCAAGGGGGGGATAAAATGAATAAATAAATAAAATCTTTAAAAAAAAAAAAAAAAAGTCTTCGTTAAAAAACAGGGTTCTGGGAGTAGATGTGGTTCAAGCGGTTGAGAACCTGCTTCCCAGGAAGCCCCAAGTTTGATCCCTGGTGCCTCCTGAAAAAAAAACAAACAAAAAACAACTCGGGGAGCTGATGTGGCTCAGTGGTTGAGCGCCGACTTTCCCCATACGAGGTCCCAGTTCAATCCCCGGCCCCGGTACCACAAAAAAAAAACCAACAGGATTCTAAAATTTTTGCAATAAAAATAAAAAAAAATCTGTTTACTTAAAGGATAGAGTTTTTGTTTTATGCATTCTATTTATTTAAAAAGCTGGGAGACAGTCATTAATTATTTAAAAGGAATGTCAGCATTTAATAGGAGCTCTGGAAGAATATACCAATTATTTCTCAAAGCCTTGCAGTCTTCTTAAAGATTTAACTTATTTCTCAAAAAACAAATGAAATTGAACATAGCTGAAGGATTGAGGCCAGTCTTTCAAAGTTAACATCCTTTTAAAAAATGGCAAAACTTGAATTTAAAAAATTATTCTTTACATGTAATTGCACTTCTCTAAAGTAAAAAGAATTTGTTTACCAAATGAACCCTTTTGTGTGAAAAATACAAATGAAATGAATGAAAATACACCTTCTAAAATACAGACTGCTAAAAATGTTGGTAATGGACTTTATTCACCAATGGGAGAGACAGCTAAATTTGACAAGAGTAGAGCAAAATGGCAAAGCAAAAGCCCTCAAGAGATGACATTTAATTCAAAATAAACCTCCTCTATCCCCTCTTAGTACCAGAAAATCAAAGAGTCTGCCCCTGCCTTTCCCTTTTCACTGCCATGTTCCTTTTTGAAGCTCTCTTAACTTTCTGCTGTAATCCCCAACAGATCTTCCTGCCTGTAGGCTCTGCCCCTCCATTCTTTCCCATTGTCAGAGTACTTTCCTCCTTGCAAGCTCTGAACTAGTCACTGTATTCAGAGAGCTCCCCTTTGCATACTAAGTAAAGTTCAAACTCCTTGGCATGGCGCTCACAGCCCTGTGCCATCTGGACCTAGCACACATTTCCAGCTTTTGTCTCCAATACTTTTCTCTTTGTACCCTACTCACCAACCAAATTAGCCTATTTCCTGAGAATACCCTCTGCTTTCCCACCTCACTTTGTCTTCTCCCATTGCTACCTGTTGGAATCTTCCCCAGTCCTTAATGCCAAGCCCAGTTGCTACGTCCTTCACAGAGCCTTTGCTGTTCTTCCTGCACCGTATTTGACCTCTCCTTCTACTGACCACCAAGAGCACTTTGGTACCTTTCTTTTGGCATTTACATTCTGCCATCTGTTATGGTTAATTTGTGTAAATGACTCTGTTCACTCAAGGACTCAGGGCACCACCTCCAGAGGGCTGAAACAGCTGCTTAATAAATATATGAACTTGATTGAAGGGCCAAGTAAACATATTTTCACTAGCTGTGAGGTTCAAGTATGTAGCAAATTTGACTGTTTACTAAAAGGCTTTACCTACCTAGAGAATTACTATTTCACTTCCCTAGTATATACTTACTCTTGCTGAATTCCTTCACTGTTATCTAGATCTTCGTTGCCCAGTCTGTCGGTATGAGGACCCCCTTTTAAAAATCTAAGCCAGCTACCTTCTATGACAATTTTAAACAACCTTCTTGAGGTATAGTATAATTCATACTTTATATAAAGTCCATTCATTTTTAAGTGTACAATTCAATGATTTTTTTTTTTTTTTTTTTAATTTATTTATTCATTTATCCCCCCCCTCGCTGCCTGTGCTCGCTGGGTCAGCCAACCACGCCGTGCGGGCGGGCCTGCCCTCACCAGGAGGCCCCGGGAACCGAACCCGGGGCCCCCCATATGGCAAACGGGAGCCCCACTGATTGAGCCACAGCCGCTTCCCGAATTCAATGATTTTTTGTAAATGCTATAGTCGTGTAACCATCACCATAATCCAGTTTTAGAACATTTCCAGTACCCCAGAAACTTCTCTCATGTCTTTTAGCAATCAGTCCCCACTCCCACCTCCACCCCAGCTCCAGAAAAACACTGATCTGTTTTCTGTCTATATTGATTTGCCTTTTCTGGATATTTCATGTAAATAAAGTTGGACAGTATGTCGTTTTTTTATGTCTGGCTCCTTTCAATTTAGCATGTTTGTGAGGTTCACTCATGTTGTAGCATATATCAGTAGTTAGTTTCTTTTTATTACTGAATAGCATCCCATTTTATGGATATATGGCATTTAGTTTATCCATTTACCAGTTGTTGGGCATTTGGATTGTTTCTAGTTTTCAACTATTCTGAATAATGCTGCTGTGGACATTTGTGTACAAGTCTTTCTATGGATGCATGTTTTTGTTTCTCCTAGGTAGCTATCTAGGAGTGGAATTGCTAGGTAATATGGTAATAAGGACTATGTTTAACTTAAGAAACTGCCAAACTGGTTTCCAAAGTGGCTATACCATTTTACATCCCCACCAACAATGTATAAGGATTTCAGTTTCTCTCTAAAAGAACCCCTTTTTAATATTAAAAAAAAAAAAAAAAAAAAAAAGTGAGGGGAGCAGATGTAGCTCAGTGGTTGAGTGCCTGCTTCCCATGAACAAGGTCCTGGGTTCAATCCCCGGTACCTCCTAAAAAAAAAAATTTGTGGACACAGACATAATAAATGTGGTTTTAGCATCTGTAGATTGATAAAAAGAAAAAAATCAGCACATTACTAGGGATTGGGTAATACTTTTAGAAGGATTTATATTCTGGAATCACAGCATAATCAACATGATGTATCCAATATACAGGCACTGCTTTATGTACACATGGATTCTTAGGTGACCTCTTGCAGCAGCAATTCAGTGTCCCCCAAAGATCCTTGGCTGGTCCAGATAACTCCTTTAGAAATAAATATATGCAACTTTGTGTCTTTTTATACATCATCTGTAAAATAAAGCGAGACCTACCTCATAAAGTTGTTTAAAGACTAAATGAGGGAAGCGGCTGTGGCTCAATCAGTAGGGCTCCCGTTTACCATATGGGAGGCCCCAGGTTCGGTTCCCGGGGCCTCCTGGTGAAGGCAAGCCCGCCCGCACGGCGTGGTTAGCTGACCCAGCGAGCACGAGCAGCAAGGGGGGGATATATGAATAAATAAATAAAATCTTTAAAAAAAAAAAAAGACTAAATGAAAATATGGACAGCATTGGGCCCAAAATAGGTGTTCAATTAATGATAGTTATCATTACTAGGAGTCAGTGTGATTTAGTAGAAAGAGTATAGACTTTGGAGCCATACAGATGAGCATCCTAACCCACCTGAACCTGGCTAGATTAATACCAGTCTCTCCTTTACTCAGACTTTCCTTGGAATGGAGATTGTATGGATAACTTCAGACACCCCTTTCCATGCTTAATTCTTGCTGCCTTCAAATTGCTGCTTGCATCTACCCATTTAACTGAGGCCTGTTTCCTTTGATTTCATCTTTTTGGGGAAAGACCCTTCTACCCTACCCTCAATTCATCAAAATCACTTAACAAGTGTTATTCTTATATTCTAAAGCTATATATTCTCATCCTGGTTGCACATTATCATCACCTTGGCAGCTTCTAAAGAATACTGATGCCTGGGTCCCACTCCCAGAAATTTTTATTTAATTCTTTTGGAGTGGGGCCCAGGCATAAAAGCCTCTCAGATCTTTCTAATACAGTCTTCCTAATCTCAGGCCTTTCTTAACACTGAATAGAATCTCCTGGGGAGATTATAAAAATACTGATGCCCAGCCCACTTCCAAACATTCTGATTCAACTGTTCTGACATGTGACCTGGGCAGCTGGACTTTTTTTTTTTTTCCCCAAAGATTTTATTTATTTATTTATTTATTTATTTATTTATTTATCCCTCCTTTGCTGCTTGTGCTCACTGTAGAAGACCCCAGGAATCGAACCCGGGGCCTTTCATATGGTAAACAGGAGTGCAACCACTTGAGCCACATCCGCTTCCCATGGACTTTTTTTTTTTTTTTTTTTTTATTGTTAACATAAAGATCAATTTATTATTTCAATGAAGTATTATTTTAATGATGATTTAAATGAAAGATTAATTTGATGAAGTATTTTGATTGAGGTGTATTTATTTTATTTTATTTTATTTTTTTTTATTTTTATTGTGGGTAAAAATCAAAATTCTCACAATACATACAAACATTTGCAAAATGATATATAAATATATATGCCCATGGACTTTTAAAAGCAGGTGATTATAATCTGTGACTAAAGATGAGAATCACTGTTGTAATGTGAAACAATATTGGGGACCACATTTCCTGCTAGAGCAGCCAGCGTTTCAAATACCTTAATTCTTTCATCAATAAAGATATTGAACAAAATGAATCCTCCAGGATACCCTGTTAAGATGACACCAAGCTGGGAAGCGGCTGTGGCTCAATCAGTAGGGCTCCCGTTTACCATATGGGAGGCCCTGGGTTCGGTTCCCGGGGCCTCCTGGTGAGGGCGGGCCCGCCCGCGCGGCGTGGTTGGCTGACCCGGCGAGCACAAGCAGCAAGGGGGGTGATAAATGAATAAATAAATAAAATCTTAAAAAAAAAAAAAAAAAAGATAACACCAAGCCATTTCCTTCTATTTTATAATTACTCTTTTATTGTAGTTAATAATTCTTTAGATTAAATTTTGCCTTTTATCCTTTGTCTCCTGATTGGACCCAAACTGTTGTATACACCAAAGCACATAATAATAAAATTACTCAAATTCAGTGAAAAAGAGAAAATTTCTTAAAAGCAGCCAGGGAAAAAGACACTTTATGTAAAGAGGAACAAAGATATAGGTAATATCCAATTTCTTGCCAGAAATAATGCAAGTGAGAATATAGTGAAGCAGCATCTTTAAGTGCTGGAAGAAAAAAACTGTCAACCTAGAATTCTACACCCAGTGAAAATATCTCTCAAAAGTAAAGTTGAAATAAGGCCATATTCAGACATACAAAAGCTCCAGGAATTAATTACCAGCAGATTCACGCTACAAGAAATATTAGAGAAAGTCCTTCAGGCAAAAGGAAAATGGTACCAGATGGAAATCCAGTTCTGTACAAAGGAATGTAGCAAACAAAGAAATGGTAACTACATAGTTAAATTATATAAGATTTTTTCCTTACCCTTTAAACAAACAAAAAATAATAATAATGGACTATAGGATTTATAACATATAAAAAAGTAAAATGCTTTACAACAATAAAGACCAGAAAGGGGGGAAGCGGCTGTGGCTCAATCAGTGGGGCTCCCGTTTGCCATATGGGGGGCCCCGGGTTTGGTTCCCGGGGCCTCCTGGTGGGGGTGGGCCCGCCCGCGCGGCGTGGTTGGCTGGCCCGGCGAGCGCAAGCAGCAGGGGGGGGGATAAATGAATAAATAAATAAAATCTTAAAAAAAAAAAGACCAGAAAGGGAGAGAAGAAAGTATACTATTGTAAAGTTCTTATACTATATGTGAAGTGATATAATATCACCTGTGGTAGACTGTGATAAGTTAAATATGTATTCTGCATACCCTAAAACAACCACTAAAATAACAAAAACAAAGATTTATAGCTAGTAAGCCAACAAAGGAGATAAAATGGAATCATAAGAAAAGACTTGATTAATTTTTTAATGGCAGTAAAAGAGGAAAAAGGGAACAAAGAACAGAGGGCACAAAAGTATAAGTGAAAAAAAAAAGAACAGATGGTACAACTAGAAAATAAGTAGCAAGATGACAGACTCAAACCTAAACATTTTAATCCATCACATTAAATGTAAATGGTCAAAGCATCACCAATGAAAAGGTAGAGACTGTCAGACTGAATTTTTTTTTAAAAAGGAAGGCCCAAATACATGCTGCCAACAAGAAATGCACTTTAAATATAAAGACACTAAAAGGTTAAAAGTAAAAGGATGGAAAAAGTATGCCATGCTATGCTAGTCAGAAGGAAGCAGGAGTATCTTTTTAATATCAGACTGAGTAAATTTTACAGCAATCTTCAATGGTAAAGAAGATTCTTTTGTAATGATAAGAGAAAATCAAGAAGACATAACAATCCTAAATGATATGCCTTTAATAACAGCTCCAAAATACATGAAGCAAAAAGTGATAGTACTGCAACCAAAAAGGAACAAATTCACAATCCAATTCTGCTCTCTGAATAGTTGATAAAATAAGTAAAAAAGAAAATAAGCAAGGATATAGAAGTTGTGAATAACATTACTGTTTCAGTTTGCTAAAGGCTGCCAATGCAAAAATACCAGAAATGGGTTGACTTTTTTTTTTTTTTTTTTTGAAAAAAAAAAAAAAATTGGAAGAAAATAATATTTAATATAATATTTAAAACCAGTAAAAAAAAAAGTTGTAAAAATAATTGCTTTGCAAATGTTCTGTATTTACTGAATATGTTCAAATCATTTATACATTATAAGCTTTGGTTTGCTGATCTAAAAAATTCAGTAATCTTATAATGTCCTCACAGAGCCCTGTGAGTATTACATTAGTTATACTTTTTTTTTTGCAAGGATTGCTGGTGATTTTATTTTATTTTATTTTATTTATTTATTTATTTTAATTTATTTTTTTTTAATTGTGGGTAAAAATCAAAATTTTCACAGTACATACCAACATTTGCAAAATGGTATATAAATATATATGCATATATGTGCATTTGCTTACAAAAATGTTATTTATGTATATATATAAATATATTTTAAGAGGTGCTTAGATACCCAAAATATTACACGGAACCCACTGGGATTCCCATGTTGCCCACCTCCCACACCTCCCACCACATCCCACACAAACATCTCCCACAAGTGTGGCCCACCACCCTCAATGGACTTACACATCCTGGAGCCTTGCCACCAACCATAGACCACAGTTCACACCATAGACAACACTCTCTCCCACACAGTTCCGAGTGGTGTCTGCTGACTTAAAATGGCCTACATCCGTTGCCACAAAGGTACTCAGGTCAACCTCCAAATCCCAAAGAAGCCCCTGTATTTCAACTGCTCGACCCCTCCCTGCCCCAAAAGTGTCTAGTGGCCACTGGCTCCACCTCATTGTTATAATTTCTTCCATTGCTAGAATCACCATATGTGAACAACAGAATACCATCAAGTCCACTCTAGTCCATAGTTCTTCCCCCAATCCTGAGGGGACTGGGATGGTGATGTCCACTCCACCTCCAAGTGAGAGAGGGCTTATATCCCATGGATATGGTAGGTGGGATGATCCTGCCTGCAGATGCAGGCCCTCTCCATTTCCTGGGATGGCCACTGCCCATCGTTGTCTCCTCGCCAGGTGACTTGGGTGAGTCCATTGAGCTGTAGGGTAGGAGTTGCAGCTCCACCGAGATTCCATGCACACCTGGCACATAGGTAGGCCAGAGGCTCCAGTCTCTGGAAGTATACCTAAAAACTTCAGCATCACATATAGGTTTGAATAGAAGGGACTGATGAACCATGTGCAGGGAGGACCCATTTGAGTCCAATTCTGTCACTCTCAGGAGCACAGATTCCAAAATAGCGCCCACTGATAAGGCATCAGTCTCTGGATCTATTGCCACTTATATAGCACCTGGGTGTCTCCAGAGCTCTCCAGAGCCCCTCTGTGTGGGGTGATAGGCACTTAGATGTTCTATGAGCTCCTACTGAGGTGTGCGTAAGAGTTACCTCTGGGATGACCTCCCGACTCTCTTTGAAGTCTCTTAGCCACTTGAACTCATTTGTCTTTACCTTTTCTCCCTTTAATTCAAGGTCTTTTTCCAGTTGCATTGCCAGTTGGCACTTGGTATTAATCCCTCGTTTCCAGGGAGGCTCATACCCGGGAGTCATGTCCCATGTTGGGGGGAAGGTAATGCAGTCATATGCTGAGTTTAGCTTAGAGAGAGGCCACATTTGAGTAACAAGGAGGCTCCCAGGTGGCAACCCTTAGGCACCCCACAACTGCAGGCTAAGTCTCAGTCACAAGAGCAGAGACTCACAAGGGTAGTCATCAATAAAAAGAACACATCAGTGGGTCATCCTCTTTTGACAGACACTGTCCCTGCACTCAGAGGACTATTGTTGCTCCCTTGGAGACTGTGGCAGAGCTCTCCAGGCTAGGAATTCAGATTCCCTCATTTATTGTGTGAATGTCCACCCATCGCGACCATGCCCCTAGTTATACATTGTAAAGTACTTAGAACAATGCACATTTTGAGTTCTTTTTTAACAGTTACTATTTATATCTTTCTCTTTGTTTCTCAAAAAATGTTCTTCTTAACAACATTCTCTCCCTCTGGTAGTATACCTAAAAATAATAATACATATAGCATTTAGTATCATGGTCTTAAAGATGCTGTTGGAGACTGAATTGAGTCCCCCACAAAAGACATGCTCAGGTCTTAATCTCTTCTTCCTTTGAGCATGAATCCATTTGTAAATAAGTCCTTTTAAAGATATTAGTTCAGCTGTGGTCAAATTGAATCAGGGTGGGTTGTTTAAAGTTTCCTAGGCTGCTCAAGCAAATAACATGAACTGAGTCTAGATAAACAATGAGAATGTATTCACTCACAGTGTGAGGCTGGGAAAAAGTCCAAATCAAGGTGTCATCAAGACAATGCTTTCTTGGCCTGGGTACTGTCCAAACTTTGGCCCATAGCTTGCCACATGGCAAGATACATGGTGGCATCTCCTGGTCCCTCCCTCCTCTTCAGGGTTACATTGATGTTCAGCTTCATGCTTCCTATGGCTCTCTATATTAGGAATTTATTAGGGTAGTAGCTTATAGTTCCAAGTCTATGAAAATGTCCAAATCAAGGCATCACCAGAGATGCTGTCTCACCAAAGGTCAGATGCTGGTTTCTGGACTCCTGCCATGTGGCCAGGCAAAATGGCAGCCAGCCTCTGCCTTCTCCTCCAGGCTTACTTTCTCCCTGAGCTCAGCTGTGGATGATCAGGCATATGGCTTGTCTCTTCAGCTTCTCCTGCTCTGCTGATTCCAGCCTCTGGCCTCTCTTTGAGCCACTCTGGGTTTCTGTCTTTCTGTAGCTGCATTCGAGCCTGGAGTCCTGTCTCACATGGCAGGGTAAAATGGCAGCTCTCTTTCTCTGTGTTTCTCTATTTATAAAGGGCTCCAACAAGAGGGCTGAGACTTACCCTGGGTCATGCCTCACTAAGGTACTCTAATCAAAGAATCCCACAATCTAATCAGAGGCCCTTAACTGAAGTGATCTAATCATAAGTTCCCTTAACTGAATCTACCCAAAAATTCCCACTGCATACAATAGGTTTACAGGCACAGGAATGAGTTTGCTCATTTTGGGGTCCACAAAAGATACAAACCAGGACAACTATCAACCAACTTGACCTGATTTTACCTGATATAACACTGCAGCTCACAGAGTAGAATGTACATTATTTTCATGTGCACATGGACTATTTACCAAGATACATCATTAAAAAAAAAATAAAGTCCAAATAAATTTAAATAAAAAGATTCAAGTCTGACAAAGCATGTTCTCTGACCTCAAAGGAATTAAATCAGAAAACAATAACAAGTATCTCTGGAAAATTCCAAATATATGGAAAGTAAATAACATATCTCTAAACCTTTGGATCAAAGAATAAATCAAAAGGGGAATCAAAAAGTATTTCAAACTGAATGAAAATGGAAGCACAACAAATCAGAATTGGTGGGATGTTGCTAAAATGCTCAAAGCAGCATTTGAGGAAATTTATAACTCTAAATGCCTGCATTAGAAAATAAGAAAAGTCTCCATCTTTAGAAATTAGAAAAAAGAAGAGTAAATGAACCAAAAGTAAACAAAAGAAAGGAAATAATAAAAGATTAAAAGAGAAATCAATGAAGTAGAAAATAGAAAAGCAATAGATAGAATCAAGAAAACAAAAAGCTGGTTTTATGAGTAGATCAATAAAATTGAAAACCTCTAATCAGGACTCTTAACCAGACTGATCAGGAAAAAGGAGACATAAATTACTAATATCAAAAACAGAAGAGGTAACATCACTACAGATTCCACAGATATTAAAAGGCTAATAAGTTGCGAATATTCTCACTGTCCTAATTTTGTGATAATCAGGGTAGGCTAAACATTCGCTATATTAGAAACCATGCATGTGTATCCAGACCTAGTTTTTCTCCCTAGGTCTGGTTTTTAGAATGCTGGTGACAAACTAAGCCTGATTTAGTATATGACCATCCTGTATGGGAAAAGACTATAACTCTAGGTATCTTTGGTCAACCTTAAGAAGTATAGCAGGGGGATGGATGTGGCTCAAATGGTTGAACATCCGTTTCCCATAAAGAGGGACCTAGATTCAATCCCCGGGACCTCCTGGTAAAAATAAAAAAAAGAAGAATATAGAAGGTGCGCAGGCCACCAGGCCCGTGTGTGGATGCGCCGCCAGGCCCCGTGAGCAGGTGCGCTGTCAGGCCCTGCAAGCCATGCAGCAAGATGATGACGTAGCAAGAGAGTGACACAGGAGAGAGCCAAGACGAGACGTGCCAAAAAGCCAGGAACTGGGGTAGTGCAGGTAGTAGGACACCTCTCTCCCACATCAGAGGTTCCGAGGATTGAATCCCAGTGAACACAGTAGGAGAGGGATGAGAAGAGAGGGCAGGAAGCAGATTCAGAGAGTTGCCCAGTGAATGGACATAGGGATGGCAAAAACGGGGGGCAGGGGTGAAAGTGGATAAAAGTAAATAAATAGATGAATAAATCCTTAAAAAAAAAAAAAAAAGGTATAGGGGAGTAAGATACAGACTATAGTTAGTAGTAATACTTTGACAATGTTCTTTCATAATTTGTTAACAAATGTTTCACAACAATGCAAAGTATTTTTGGTGGGGTGATGTGTGGGAGCCCTGTATGGTGTTATGCATGTTTGTTTTATAAGTTCACAATGTTTACTGAACACTTAAGGTTTATGTATGTTCATGTATGAATGATATACTTCAATCAATTGTTAAAAAAAAAAAAAAAAAAAAAACAAGGAGGGGAGCGAGTATAGCTCAGTAGTTGAGAGCCCACTTTGTATGTATAAGGTCCCAGGTTCAGTCCCTGGTACCTCTAAATAAAAAATAATTTGAAAAAAAAAAAAAAAGCTAATAAGGGAATACAGTGAACAGCTTTATAACAATAAATTTGACAACTTACATGAAATGGACAAATTCCTTGAAAGACATAAACTACCAAAGCTCATTCAAGAAGAAATAGTCTCAGTAGTACTACATTTATTAATGAAATTAAAACTATAGTTAAAAACCTTCCGATAAAAAAAAGTCCAGGATGAGATGGCTTCATTGAATTTTCCCAAACATTTAAGGGAGAAATAAGACCAGTTCTACATAAATTCTTTGAAAAAATTGAAAAGGAAGGAATACCCCCAACTCATTCTATGAGGCCAGCATTATTCTGATACCAAAACTAGACAAAGACATTATTAGGAAAAAATCAACAGACCCACAGTCTTCCTAAACACAGATGCAAAAACTTAAAACAGTATTTTAGCTAATCAAAGTTAACAATATATTAAAATGATAAAAAATCATGACCAAGTAGAGTTTATCCCACAATATCAGGGTTGGTTTAACCTTCAAAAATCAGGGATCGGATGTGGCTCAACTGGTTGGGCGTCCGTCTCCCATATGGAGGGACCCGGGTTCGATCCCTGGGACCTCCCGGTAAAAAAAAAAAAAAAAAATTAGTCAATATAAAAAAGGAAGTCAGTTACCCATAGACCAAGATAGCAGCATAAGATGCTCTTGGGTGCCATTCCCCCACACAATCTTTGAACAACTAGCAAAATCTGGCAGAGCCATCTTCCTCAAAACTCTGGAAAACAGTTAATGGGTTGCAGTAACAGGGCAAGTGCTGAATCAAGAAACTTACCTTTAAAAATGGTAGGGGAGGGAAGCGGCTGTGGCTCAATCAGTAGGGCTCCCGTTTACCATATGGGAGGCCCCGGGTTCGGTTCCCGGGGTCTCCTGGTGAAGGCAAGCCCGCCCGCACAGCGTGGTTAGCTGACCCAGCGAGCACAATCAGCAAGGGGGAGATAAATGAATAAATAAATAAAATCTTTAAAAAAAAAAAAATAGTAGGGGAGTAGATATAGCTCAAGTAGTTGAGCACCTGCTTCCCATGTACAAGGTCCCAGGTTCGATCCCCAGTACCTCTCCCTCTCTCTCTCTCTCTCTCTCTCCCCCTCCCCCCACCAGAACTCAAGGAAATCTCTGTCATATTACTATCTAGATTCATACTTAAGGAACAGACAGCTCAAGGACTAAATCCCAGAGTTAACACTTTTTTTTTTTTTTTTTTACCGGGAGGTACCAGGGATCGAACCCCGGTCTCTCCATATGGTAGACGGACGCCGAACCTCTTGAGCCACATCCGTTTCCCAACACTTTTTAAGTATTTAATGTACAGTGTATAACAAAGGATTACAAGACAAACAAAGAAACAGGAAATGGTATCCCATCCAAAGGAACAAGATAAAAATCCAGAAACTATCAATGAAGAAGACCAGACTTTGGACCAGCCAAAGAGTTTTAAAAAATGATTATCGATATTATTAAGGAGTTAAAAGAAAACATGGAGAACTAAAGGATATGAGGAAAATGAATGAATTATATGAAAATCTCAATAAAGAACTATAAATTTTTTAAAGGAACCAAACAGAAATACTGGAGTTGAAAACGACAATAATTGAAATGAAAAATTCCCTAGATGATTTCAACAGCAGATTGGAGCTGAGAGAAGAATCATTGAACTAGAACACAAGACAACTGAAATGATTCATACTGAAGAACAGAAAGAAAAAAGAATGAGAAAAGTGAACAGAGCCTAAGAGACCTGTGGGACACCATTAAGTGTACTTATATATGCATTATGGAAGTTCCAGAGGGAGGAGGAGGAAAATGGCAGAGAGAATAGTCAAAGGAATAATGGCAGAAAATGTCTCATATTTAATGAAAGACATCTAAATACACACTCAAGGATCCTAACAAATCCAAAACTGGATAAAAGTGAAGAGAAACACATAGTAGTCAAACTATCAAATGTCAAGGACAAGGAGAGTTCTGAAAGCTGCAAGAGAAAAGCAATGTGTTATATACAAGGGAGTTCCAATAAGATTAAGTGCCAATTTCTCATTAGAAAGCATGGAGGCAAGATAGCAGTGGGGTGACATATTTAAAGTGATGAAAGAAAACAACTGCCAATTAAGAATTTTATGTCCAGTGAGACTGACTTTCAAAAATAAGGGAGAAATTAAGACATTCCCAGAAAAACGAATGCTAAGGGAGTTCATCACCCCCAGACTTGCCCTACAAGCAATGCTAAAGGGAGTTCTTCAAACTGAAAGAAAGGACACTAGACGGTAGATCAAAGTAGCATTAAAGAAATAAAGACTTCCAGTAAAGGTAACCATGTAGGTAATTATAAAAGCCAGTACTATTGTATTTTTTCTATGTAATTTCTCTTTTTACTTCTTACAAGTTTTAAAGTGCAAATAAAGAATAAATCTATGGTTTGGGACATGCAATAACAAGTAAAGAGATTGAATCAGTCAACAAAAACTTCCCAACAAAGAAAAGCCCAGAACCAGATGATTTCACTAGTGAATTTTACCATTCCAAGAAGAATGAACACCAATCCCACTCAAACTCTTCAAAAAAAATTGAAGAGGAAGGAACACTCCCTGACTCATTCTATGAGGCCAACATCATCCTCTTACCAAAGCCAGATAAAGATACCATGAAAAAAGAAAATTTCAAATCAATGTCCCTTATGAATATAGATGCAAAAATCCTCAGTGGAATACTAGCAAAGCAAATCCAACAGCATATTAAATGAGTTATTCACCATGATCAAGTGGGATTTATCTCAGGTATGCAAGGGTAGTTCAACATAAAATCAATCAGTATAAATACATTAATAGAACAAAGGGGGCAAAACACACACACACACACAATCATCCCAGTTAACACAGAAAAGGCATTTTACAAAATCCAGCACCATTCTTGATAAAAACATTGAGAAAAATAGGAATAGAAGAAAATTTCCTACACATGAAAAAGAACATATACAAAAACCCCACAGCTAACATATTCAATGGTGAAAGACTGAAAACATTTCTCCAAAGATCAGGAGCAAGACAAGGGTGCTCACTGTCACCATGTTATTGAACCTTGTCCTAGAAGTTCTAGCCAGAGCAATTAGACAAGAAAAAGAAATAAAAGGCATCTATATGGGAAAGGAAGAAGTTAAACTTTGTGTATTAGCAGATGACATGATCTTAGACATAGAAAATCCTGAAAACTTCACAAAAAAGCTACTAGAACTTATAAACAAATTCAGTAAAGAATCAACATGCAAAAATCAATAGTGTTTCTATACACTAGTAATGAACAATTCAAATAGGAAATCAAGGAAAAAATCCCTTTTATAGTAGCAACGAAAAGAATAAAATATCTAGGAATAAATTTACCAAGAGTGTAATGGACTTGCACATGGAAAACTACAAAACACTGCTGAAAGAAACCAAAGAAGACCTAAATAAGTGGAAGGACATTCCGTTTTCATGGATTGGAAGACTAAATATTGTTAAGATGTCAGTTCTATCCAAAGTGATTTATAGATTTAATGCAAGCCCAATCAAAATTCCAATAGCCATCTTTGCAGAAATGGGAAAAACAATCATCAAATTTATATGAAGGGTAAGGGGCTCCAAATAGCAAAAATCATCTTGAAAAAGAAGACTAAAGTTGGAAGACTCGACACTTACCAATTTTAAAACTTGTTACAAAGCTATAGTAATCAAAAGAGTGTGGTATTGGCACAAGTACAGGCATATAGACCAATGGAATAAACCCTCACACTTTTGGCCAACTGATTGTTGATAAACCATCATTACTAGATCTCTCCCTTCACCCCAGACAGAACCCTTAACTCATTAACTCCCCATTGCCCCTTTTGCTGTCCCCTGGTAATCTATACTCTACTTTCTGTCTCCAAGTTTTCATATTCTTTGTGGTTACCATAGGTCTTAAATTTAACACCCTAAGTCTGTAAGTCTCATTTCCTTTGATACCATCTTTTTTTTTTTTTTTTTTTTTTGAGGTACCTGGCCAGGGATTGAACCCGGGACCTCGTATGTGGGAAGCCGACGCTCAACCACTGAACCACATCAGTTCCCCTGGGTTGGCTTTTTTGTTTGTTTGCTTGTTATGTTTTTGTTTTTGTTGTTGTTATTTTTAGGAGGCACTGGGGACCGAAACTGGGACCTCTCATGTGGGAAGCAGGTGCTCAACTACTTGAGCCACATCTACTCCCCTGCTTTGATACCATCTTAACATCAATAGCATAGACAAACTATGTTCCTGTACCCTTCTGTCCCCCCACCTTTATGTAGTTCTTGTCACAAATTGCATGTTGATACCTTATGAGCTTAAAAATACTGATTTATCATAACATTTTATGCATTTGCCTTTTAGATCATGTAGGAAGTAAAAAGTAGAGTTACAAATCAAAAATACATGGTACTGGTATTTCTATTTACTCATACCAATATCTTGACCAGAGAACTTTATTTGTTCATGTGGCTTCAGTCGATTGTCTAGTGTCCTTTACTTTCAACCTACAGAACTCCCTTTAGCATCTCTTATAGTGATGAAGTCCCTCGTGTTTTGTTTGTCTAGGACTCTGTTAATCTCTCCCTCATTTTTGAAAGACTGTTTTGCCACATATTTTCCATTTCTCTATTGATCTTTTCTTTGTATTCATCTCTTGTATTCCTGATTTCCCTTTTCTCTGTCCCTGTTTTCCTTAGCCCTTTGACCATATTTAAGACGTATTTTTAAAAGTCTTTCCCTGGAATGTCCCAGGTCTGATTGATCCTCCTCATTGTTTCCAATGCTTTAGTCTTCTCCTTTGCCTGGCCTTCCTGTTTCTTTATATGTTTTGTAATCTTTTGTTTAAACCTGGACGTTTTGATAGTTTAATTTGTTCTTGCTCTGAGATGTCGATTCCTTAATACCTTTCCCAGTCTTTGAAGATTGACCTGTGTGAGTGCTTTCCTTCAGAGCTCATCCATACAGTGAGTTTAGAGAATAGCTCCAGGCCAAAGTTAGAGTCCTCCCTAGTCCTTGTGCGCATGTACCTTGTCTTGGGCATGAGCATTTGGCCCAGTACATATGGTGTTCCAAATGTCCTCTTTTCCCCTGGAAACAGTTTCCTTACAGTCCTGGGCACTACACTGTATATCCTACAGCCAGAAGTCCCTTGCCCCAGGCAGTATGACTTGAATGCTATACCATAGCATTTTGTAGGAGACCTCTAAGCTACCTTCTGCACAAAGGGCAAGTTCTGGGACAATGATTTTCTCAGACCAACCCCAGCCAGATTGCTCTGTGTGCTCCCAGTATGTGCGTGAGAGTTACTCTCCTCCCTCTGGAACTGGGGCCAAAGATCTGTACTGGGAACACAGGCTAGCTCCACACCAAGGGGAGGGGTGGAGGAAGGGCCAGCTAGGGCACTATGAGAACCGCCTCCTTTCAAGTGGCTTTTTTTCTTGATTCGACACTTGCCCTGTTACTTCAGTCCTTTAACTGTTTTCTGCAGCATTGAGAAAGATGTTTCTGCCAGTTCTTGTTGGTTGTTCAGAGCTTCTTTGTGGAGACGGAGCCCTCTTGATCTGGTAGGATAGATTTTATTTATTCTAGTATAATTCTTTCTGCTGCAGTGTAAACTACACTTTGTTCAGTCTGTGGAAACATAACTGATTAGAATCAGTAAGCAATTTCCTCATACTGGGAGCATCACTCTTGTTTTTTATCTAAAGTTCATCTAGAGATGTATTTCTTTCATGCTGCCTATGGGTCATTCTTTTTCATTTATATGTTGAAATAGTATGGGATTACCACATTATTTGGAATTATTTTCTCTGTTATATTTGTGCTCTTCTGTACTATTTTAGGTTTATTGGTGGATGATCATTTTGATTTATCGAGCACCTTGTCTCTCACCTAGGAGCATTGAGATGACAGGGTATTTGGAACCAATTCTTTTTGGCTTGGAATAATTAGTTTGGCATCTAAATGAGACTCTGTCTGGATGTGCACCAAATTTCCTATTTGTTTAAGCTCTCTCACTCCCAAAAATGTTCAAGTTTATAAGACTACAGTTAATTAATAACCTCCTTCATGGCATCCCAGATAGACATGGACATTGATGGACAGAGGGGAAGTAGAAACAAATTTAAATAGAATAGTGCTTAGCACTTTGTACTTAAAAATCCTCACAGACATTAATCAATTTTCCAACACCTTGGAGAAGTAGGAAATGGTTTTTTTTGTTTGTTTTTTTTTTTAAAGATTTTATTTATTTATTCATTTATCCCCCCCCTGCTGCCCGCGCTCGCTGGGTCAGCCAACCACGCCGTGCGGGCGGGCCTGCCCCCACCACCGAACCGAACCCGGGGCCTCCCACATGGCAAACAGGAGCCCCACTGATTGAGCCACAGCCGCTTCCCATGAAATGGGTTTTTATTATGTATTTAATAGCTGAGAAAATGAAATAATCTCATTTTAATCTCTTAACTCTTACTGAAAAGTTGATGTTCAATTGGGAAAATTTTAATATATTTTTTTAAATCATAAAGATATTATATCTTTATACAGAGAACATCTAGACAGAAGATCAACAAGAGTGTTCAAATAGAAGGCTTGAACAACTCTGTAAGCCACCTGGATCTAATAGACATATATAGAACACTTCACCCAACAACAGGCCATATGTCAGGGCACAAGACAAGCCTCAGTAAACTTAAAAATATTGAAATCATAGAAAGTTTCTTCTCCAATCACAATGGAATGAAGTTAGAAATTAATAACAGAAGAAAAATTGGAAAATTTACAAAATATATGGAAATAAATAACACTTGCATAAACAATCAATGTGTTAAAAGAAAGAATCACAAGGGAAATTAGAAAATACTTAGAGACAAATGAAAACAGAAACACAATATATCAAAACTTATGGGGGAGACGGATGTGGCTCAAGAGGTTCGGCGTCCGTCTACCATATGGAGAGACCGGGGTTCGATCCCCGGTACCTCCCGGTAAAAAAAAAAAAAAAAAAAAAAACTTATGGGATGCAGTGAAGGCAGTGCTCAGAGGGAAATTTATAGCTATAAACACCTAGATCTAAAAAGAAGACCTCAAACCAATGACCTAACTTCACATCTTGAGGAATTAGAAAAGGAAGAGCAAAGTAAACCCAAATTTAGCAGAACAAAGGAAATAATTAAGAATAGAGAGGAGTTAAATAGAGAATAGAAAAACAATTGCGGATCAATGAAACAAAAAGTTGGTTCTTTGAAAAGGTCCATAAAGTTGGCAAACTTTTAACTAGACTAAAAAAGAAAAAGTGCAAATAACTAAAATCAGAAATAAGAATGGTAATACACTACTGACATTACAGAAATAAAAAGGATTATAAGAGAATATTATGAACAATTATATACCAACAAATTAGGCAATATAGATGAAATGGACAAATTTCTAGAAAATACAAATTACCTAAACTGACTTGAAGAAATAGAAAATCTCAAAAGACCTATAATATATAAAGAAATTGCATCAATAATCAAAAACCTTGCATCGAAGAAAAGTCCAGGACAAGATAGATGGCTTTACTGGTGAATCCTTTAAAGAATTCACACCAATCTTTCTCAAACTCTCCCAAAAAATTCGAGGAAGGAATACCTCCTAATTCATTCTATGAGTCCAGCATTACCCTGATACCAAAACTAGATAAAAACAGCAAAAAAAAAAAAAAAAAGTACAATTTCCCTTATGAATATAGATGTAAAAATCCTTAACAAAATGTCAGTAAACTGAATCCAGCAGCATATTGAAAGGATTATTCACCATGACCAAGTGGAATTCATCCCAGGAATGCAAGTTTGGTTCAGCATATGAAAAATTAATCAAAGTAGTACAGCACATTAATGGAACAAAGGGAAAAAACCTACATTATCATCTCAATAGATGTAGAAAAGGCATTTGACAAATTCAGCACCCTTTCAGGATTAATTAAAACAGTCAGAAAACTAGGAATAGAAAGGACCTTCATCAACATAATAAAGTCCACATGAAAAATCCACAGCTACTATCACAGTCAACAGTGAAAGACTGAAAGCTTTCCACTGAAGATCAGGAACAAGACAAGAATGCCTGCTTTCACCACTGTCATTCAAGATTGTACCAGAGGTTCTAGCCTGAGTAAGTAGGCAAGAAACAATAAAAGGCATTCAGATCGGAAAGGAAGAAGGAAAACTATCTCTATTCACAGATTACATGATCCTGTTATAGAAAATCCAAAGGAATCCACAAGAAAGCTACAAGAGCTAATAAATGAGTTCAGCAAAGTAGCAGGGTACAAGATCAACATGCAAAAATCAGTCGTGTTTCTATATACCAGCAAGGAACAATCCAAACTGAAAATTAAGAAAACAATTCCAGGGTCGAAGCGAGCACTCCTCTTCTGACGTAGGCTGCTCTCCCTGAGGAGAAGTGAGACCGCAGGATCGCCGCCCTGACTGGGGCTGACATCAGTCTGAAAGTCTATCCCCTCGCAAGTACCCACCTCACCAAGAAACTACTGGACCTCGTTCAGCAGTCACGGAACTACAGGCAGCTTCATAAAGGGGCCAGTGAGGCCAGCAAAACCCTCGAGAGAGGCATCTCTGAGTTCACCGTGATGGCTGCAGACACGGAGCCCCTGGAGGTCATCCCACACCTCCCGCTGCTGTGTGAAGACAAGCACGTGCCCTACATGTTCATGAGCTCCAAGCAGCCCTGGGACAGGCCTGTCATCACTTGCACTGTCACCATCAAAGAAGGCTCACAGCTGAAGCAGTCCATTAAGAGGCTTGTACTGTACACCTGTGGCCTCTTCTATGCTCTCCCAGCTGACTGTTTCCCCTGGGATCCTGTATCATATATTGTCTGTGTAGGCATGTACTGTTTTCAGCTACTTTTTTTTTTTTTTTTTTTAAAGATTTTTATTTATTTATCCATCCATCCCACCCCTGCTGCTTGCGCTCGCCGGGCCAGCCAACCACGCCGCGCGGGCCGGCCCACCCCCACCAGGAGGCACCGGGAACCAAACCCGGGGCCCCCCACATGGCAAACGGGAGCCCCACTGATTGAGCCACAGCCGCCTCCCTCAGCTACTTTTTATTGTTATAAAATATTGTAGTCCTAAGCGGTTTCTGGATTGTTGTATTGTTTTTGCTTTGTTTTATAGGCTCTTTTCTTCCCCCTTCCCAATGCTCTTATTCTCCCTTTTGAAAATGAATTACCCAGTAGAAGTAGAAGCAGAGTGGTGGCCACTTTAAAGGCAGGGAAGGGCCAGGATACAGATCTGGTTCCAGCTGTCATCCTCTAACTTCCTGGATACCTACTGTGTGCAAGCATTCACAAGGGCATGATGGGAGGAAACACTGTCCACTCTGTGTCCCTTGGGCCTGGCAAACAGAATCATTCCAAAAATGTTTAAACAATCAAGGGGTTTCCTTTGCTCTTTGGGGGACTCTGGGTCATTTGGAGAGGAAGCATATGTTTTGTGAGGTTCTTAGGTATATGTCCAAGCATCACCACTGTTTGTTTTTGGTAATGTGATGTTATGTTCTCCCACTAATGCCCCTGGTGCTTCTGAGGGTTGTAGGGCAGCAGCATACCAAAGAGATGTGCTGGAGGAGTCCAGAGGCAGCCTGGGCAAGTGAGACATGGGGCAGTGGACCTAGGCCCTAAAGGAGTCAAGAGTGGCAAAGGAAAAGAGATCTGGTGTTAGAATGAAGGATTCTGGAAGGTCAAGGAGACCTGGGTGGGGTGTGGAGCAGAGATTATTGACTCCAAGGCAACATCCTCTCTTTGGTGAATAAGGATTTCTTCAGTGGACACTTTGTACCAGCTCTGAGAGCCCTCAGCCCTGCTTCCTGCCCCAATGTGGGTCAGGTGTATTCTTTATCACATCAGAAGGACAGTGCTAGTGTGTCATTCATTCTTGTGAACAGCATAATAAAGAAACGTATTCATATTCCAATAAAAAAAAAAGAAAACAATTCCATTTACAGTGGTATCTAAAAGAATAAAATATTTAGGGATAAATTTAACCAAGGAGATGTAAGACTGATATATTAAAAACTATAAAGCATTGCTCGAAGAAATTAAAGAAGACCAAATAAATGGAAAGACATCCCATATTTATGGATTGGAAGACTTGATATTGTTAAGATGTTGATACTACCCAAAGTAATCTACAGATTTAAAGCAATCCCTGTCAAAATTCCAACACCTCTCTTTGCAGAAATGGAAAAGCTGATCCTCAAATTCATATGGAATTGCAAGTGGGCTCGGAATAGCCACAGCAGTTTTTCAGAAGAAGGACAACTTGCTGATTTCATAATTTACTACAAAGCGATAGTAATTAAAAGTGTGGCACTGGCATAATGATAAGACATATAGACCAAAGGAATTGTATTGAAAGACCAAAAATAGACCCATTCATCTATTGCCAATTGATTTCAGACAAGGATTACCAAGTCCACTGAATAGGAAAAGAATAGTCTTTTTAAAAATGATGTTGGGAAATCTGTATAGCCACATGCAAAAGAATAAAATTGCACCATTACCTCATACCATATATAAAAATCAACTCAAAATTGATCAATGATCTAAACATGGTGTGGCTGCTGTGGCTCAATCGGTAGGGCTCCCGTTTGCCATATGGGAGGCCCCAGGTTCGGTTCCCGGGGCCTCCTGGTGAGGGCAGGCCCGCCCGCACGGCATGGTTAGCTGACCCAGCGAGCACAAGCAGCAAGGGGGGGATAAGTGAATAAATAAATAAAATCTTTAAAAAAAAAAGATCTAAACATAAGAGCTAAAAAGATAAAACTCTTAGAAGAAAACATAGGGGGAACCATCATGACCTTGAATTTGGCAATGGATTCTCAGATGTGACACCAAAAACATGTGCAACAAAAGCAACAATAGATAAATTGGATTTCATCAAAATTAAAAACTTTTGTGCACCAAAGGACATTATCAATCAAGATAGTGAAAAGACAACCTACAGAGGAAATAGTTGCAAATCATATTATCTGGTAAGTGCTTAATATCCAGAATATATAAAGAACTCTTACAACTCAACAATAGGAAGACAGACAACCCAAATAAAAACTAGGCAAAGGACTTGAATAGATATTCTTTCCAAGGAGAATATACATGAAAATATGGTCAACATCATTAGCCATTAGGGATATGCAAATCAAAACCACAGTGAGATACCACTTCACATCCACTACTATGACTACTATTAAAAAGTGGAAAACGAAAGTGGATGTGGCTCAAGTGATTGAGCTCCCACCTACCACATGGGAGGTCTCGAGTTCAGTTCCCAGTGCCTCCTAAAGAACACGAGCAAGACAGCGAGCTGATACGACAGGCTGGCGTGGTGAGCTGACACAACAAGATGACACAAGAGACACAAGGAGGGAAACATAATGAGAGACACCACAAAGCAGGGGGTGGAGGTGGCTCAAGCGATTAGGTGCCTCCCTCCCATGGGTTTCCTGTGCCTCCTAAAAAAAAAAAAAAAATAGGAAGATGAGCACACAACGAACACAGCAAGTGCATACTATGAGGGGGTGAGGAGAAATAAATAAAATCTTAAAATAAAGTGGAAAACAACAAGCATCGGCAAGGATGTGGAGAAACAAACTCTTATGCATTGCTGGTAGGAATGTAAAATGGTGCACTGCTGTGGAAAACTGTTTAGCAGTTCCTCAGAAAGTTAAACATAGAATTACTATAAACCCCAAAGAATTGAAAGCAGGGACTCAAACAGATACTTGTACATGAGTGTTTATAGCAGCATTATAGGTAATAACCAAAAGGTGGAAACAACCCAGGTGTCCATTAACAGAGGAATGGATCAGCAAAATGTGTCATATCTATACAATGGAATATCATTTGGCCATAAGAATGAATAAAATTCTGAGACATGCTGCAACATGGATAAACTCTGAAATCATTAGGTTGAGTGAAAGGTCAGACACAAAAGTACCAATATTATGTGGTCCGCTTATATGAGATACCTAGAATAAACACATTCATAGACACAGAAAGTAGAGTAGAGGTTACCAGGAGCTGGGGGAGGAGGAATGGGGACTCATTGATTAATAGGTAAAGACTTTCTGTTTTGGGTGATGAAAAAGTTTTAGTAATGGAAAGGTGGTGATGGTACCATAACATTGTAAAGTAATTAATACTGCTGAATTGTACCCTTAAATGTGGGGTTAAAATGGCAAATTATATGTTTAACTTTACAAATGAAAAAAAAAAGACTGTATGGAGATACTTTGAAATGAAAGTGAGACGCTTTTCATAACAAGCAGGAAGGTGAGGGGAAGACAGACACCTTGACATTCTACTTAGCAATTTTTAATTTAGGGCAGTGACGGGAATGGGCTGGAAGACAAGTGATATCACAGGAACACACTCAGGGTTCCCTCAGAATAATTGCCATGTGTAGTCCTAATAAAGAATAAAAACTCTAGTATTTTGAATGTTGTTTTTCTCTTCTTTTGGTCGTATGACTCACCAGAGGGACTTACCTAGATATAGAAAAGAAGGGTAGAATGTTTCGATGTTCTTGTTAGGAGCTGGAGAAGAGGTAGGGAAAATTTGCTTTCCAAACTAGTGGTCACTTTGTTCTTCCCACCACAATAAAAAGAAAACTATAATTCAGATTATGCTTTTTTCTCTAAAGTGCCATGTTCCTCGAACATGCCTCCGAGACTTTGATCGTGGTGTTTTCCTGTGGGAATGTCTTTGCAATTTTTGACCTGATAAATTCTTACTCAACCTTAACATTCCAGCTCAGAAGTGGCCTCTGTATTGACTCTATAATCTTCTAGGACTCCTTGCAGTCCTGTAATAGTCTACTATAGCCCTTATCACACTCTGCTTTATTTGTTTACATGTCTTTGACTATGAAGGACTCAAGGGCAGGCATTAATTGTATCTCCTATTCATCTTTGTTTCCCTAAAAAAGTACATGACCCATAGTAGGTGTGAAAATGTTTACTGAAAGAGATAAAATCTGAACACCTGAAGCAAGTACTTTTTGAGATTGTCAGACTATGACTTGAAAATAGAAGTGGGATTAAGCTAAACCTTCAGTCGTGTCCCTTTAGCAAAATTCCACTGGGATCATCAGGGGATTAATGAGATAATTCCCTTTGATTTAAATAGCCTGTCCCCAGTAAAGTGTATGATTTTCTCCTGTAGGTCATTGCCAGGCTCAAGTAGATTTACTTAGGCTTTGAGGTAAATTACTCATGACTGATCCATGGATTTGCTTCTTGGTGCTTCTACCTATATCTTCACCCTGCTTTTTTTTTTTTTTTTTTTTTTTTTTTTAGAGGAGGTACCAGGATCGAACCCAGGACCTCGTACACGGGAAGCAGGCACTCAGCCACTGACCTACACCCGCTCCCTTCACCCTCCTTTTGCATGTGGAATCTTTTAATACTAAGAGCCTACAGCATCCTTCCTTCTATAAACCTCATTAGAGTCCTTTTATAAGGTCATTATTATTTTACAGGAGATGGAGTTGAATTCCTTTTTGGAGCTGGTCATTAAATCGCACCCCCAGAAAGTGTACATGGGGATAGGCAGTAAATTCAGACTTGTTTCATCCTGGAAGAGAAGCTCACTTTCTCTTACTTTGGGCTGAATGCAACAAACAATACCTGAGGAGACGGAAGATAAAAAATATTTATTAAGCACTGCTCTAGGTACCATACGTATGTTACTTCACTTTATCTTTACAATCCTATGGGTTAGGTACTGTTAACCCCATTTTATAGATAAAGAAACTAAACCTAGAAGAGATTAAACCTCAAGGTCACTGAACTAATAAATGATGGCAGGAGGATTCAAATGCAGGTCTGATCCCAACGATAATGCCACAACACGACCATGCCGAAGGGAGAAGACTGCCCTCATGTCTGCTTTTGGTTAGACACATCAGAAACAGACATCAAGTTGGCACTTGATCCTGAATGCTTTCAGGTCTCTTTGTAATTCATCTCCAGATTTTACATCTCCTCTGGCTACAGGTTCCTATATCCAGTTCCTACTCAACACATCCCTTGGGATGTCTGAAGAGCATCACAAACTCAACATGTCCAAAAACCAAACTCTTCCAGGGACTCCACCCAAACACACTCTTCCCCATCCTTAGGAGATGGCACCTCTATTCTTTTTTTTTTTTTTTTTTTTTTAAGATTTTATTTATTTATTTATTTATCCCCCCCTTGCTGCTTGTGCTCGCTGGGTCAGCTAACCACGCCGTGCGGGCGGGCTTGCCTTCACCAGGAGGCCCCGGGAACCGAACCCGGGGCCTCCCATATGGTAAACGGGAGCCCTACTGATTGAGCCACAGCCGCTTCCTGGCACCTCTATTCTTAGAGTTGTTTTAGGTGCCAGAGGACTCATCCTTGACTTATTTTTTTCCCCTCTCACACCTCATATCTAATCTGCTTACAAATCTTGTTGACTCTACCTTTGAGATTTACCTCAAAGGATCGTTATGACCATGAAGTGAGTTTATAGTTCTAAAACTGTTAGAATGGTACCTAGTACGTAAGAGGCACTGTATCCAGAACCCTATCACTTCTCACTGCCTCCATGGCTACCACCCTAGTTCTAGCCACCATCATCTCTTGCCTGGACTATTGATTGCAATAATCAGCTAACTGTTTTCTGGGCTTCAACCCTATAGCAGTTTGATATTCTTTATGAATCCCAAAATTAGATATTGGATTATGTTTGTGAACTCATCTGTTCCTCTGTGCATATTAGATGGGATTGGATTCAGAGGTTTCATTTTTACTTGATTAAATAATGATTAAGGCTTTGATTGGGCCACATCAGGAGGACATTGAATCCCCGCCCCCTTGGTGGGCGGACACTCACAGAGAAAACGGCATGGCAGAGGAGAAAGTTTTGATCCTGGAGCACCGAAAGTAAGCACATAGAGAAGCAGATATGTGAGGAAAGAGAGAAGGCTCCATTAGACACGGCAGAGGCCAGGGGAAGAGAGACAAGCCGTTCACCTGATAGTTTACAGCTGGCCTTGTGGAGAGAGCAGAGCAGCTGAGCCTGGAGAGAAGCAAGCCCCGGAAGAGAGGCTAGCCTTATTCCAGCCTATAGCTGATAGTAGAAGAAGTTGAGACCACAGAGCCTTAAGAGGAAGAGGAAAGCTGAACCCTTGCGGATGTCAGCAGCCATCTTGCTCCAACACGTGGCAACAGACTTTGGTGAGGGAAGTAACTTACACATTATGGTCTGCTAACTGTAAGCTTCTACCCCAAATAAATACCCTTTATAAAAGCCAGCAGATTTCTGGTACTTTGTATCAGCACCCCTTTGGCTGACTAATGCACACCCCTGCCCTCCTGAAGTCTTTTCTCTGTACAGCAGATCAATCTTTTGAAAACCCAAGTCAGATCAGGTCACTGCTCAAAACCCTCTAAAGGCTTTCTATCTTACTCAGAATAAAATATAAAATCCTTACCATGGCTTATAAGACTCAAGATTCCTTCGTCCACTTCCACCTCATCTCTGATCTCCCCTTTTATCTACTACATGCTCTCTGTTCCACTCTACCTGGCCTTCGTGCTATTCTCAAACCTGTCAAACATACTCTTCCATCAGGATCTTTGCATTTGCTATTCTCTCTGCTTGGAACAATCTTCCCTTAGGTATTCACAGGCCTGTTCCCTGGATTCACTCAGTTCTCCTCAAATGTCATCAGAGAAGCCTCCTAGGTTCACCCTACCCCTGCCAACCTCTATTCCCTCCCTTCCTCTGCTTTCTTTTTCTCTATAGCACTTAACCACACCTGATATATAGCTCTTTGTTTATTGGGTTATTTGCCTGTCTCTCTGTCCTGGATTGTAAGTTCCAAAAGGGCAGGGTCTTTGTTTTGTTTTCTGCTGTCAAGTACTTAGAACCATGGCAGGCAAATAGTATACAAATTTGTTGAACACAAGGGAAAACAAATATATTTTCTCTCATTTTCAACTTAAGGTTGTCTAAAAAATAGTCCTCAAAATGTCACAGGAAATAAAACAAATTCTGTAAGATTCCCCATTATATAATGATGTCAGTTTATAACAGGAAAATAACGTTTTATTTTTGAATACTCCCTTTCATTTGAATAATATTGACAAAAGATAAGTCATGCCAATTTCTATCTTTGCTTCTAATTACTTATCAATAGTCACAAAAACTCAGCAAAAATTCGATATGAAACCTTTTCTCCCCAGGTTTACCTCATCTGTTAAGTCCATTGTGCACTAACTATTTAAGCTATTTAAGCAGAATGCTATTTCCTTACAGAAAAATCCATAGCAAGATTTTTCCTTAAAAGTATCTCCTTCTGAAAATTCAAACATGGAAACATGGGGGAAGAACAGAGTTTAGATTTTAGAGACAGCAGCTAAGCAGTCTGGTAATCTCCTGGTGGTACATTCTACCAACAAAACTGGGCATTTGTCTATGAAAATACATCTCACAACTTGCCTCTAACTAAGATTATGCATCATCTGATGGTTGTCACAGAAACATTAGTAATGTTAACATGGATTATCCCCATAGGGTTTTACACTGGGTGCAGAATTATTTTCTATGAAGTCGCTGGGGAAGCAAGACAGATCTTATGTGGGAATGAAAAGCAATGCTGGTGAGACTCCCTGAAGGGGAGGAGGGGAGCCCGACTCCTCTCCCCATTCGAATCTATTCACTTATTAGCCTTATAATTCCTACAGCTTGAAAGTTTTAGAGCCTCTTTAAATCCTCCATCCTCCATGAAGACTGTCCTAATAAACTCCAGCTCTCAGTTCTTGGTCTTGTCTCTCAATTCATATTTTTAAAATGGCCTTCATATAATTTCAGCATCTAACGACATTGTCTTGCACGGGTCTCTAGATGAAAGGTGAATTAACAGTTCCTGAGCCAGACACCAGTGCTAAGTGCTGTGACATAAATCATTTCATTAAATCCTCATAATACCTCTGAGGCAGATGTTATTAACCCATTATTTAGAGGAGGAAACTGAACCTCAGAGAGGTTGTGACTTTCCCATTATGACAAATGATTGCAGGAAAATGATCCTTGTTACCAAAGTTAGACTGTAGGCTTCTCAAAGAAGAGGACAGCTGAACTTCTCATATAGCCTCTCCAGGATTTGGAAAAAGCTTAGCTCACAATTGACCAAAAATTATTTAACAAGAAAATCAACTATGAGAAGAAAAAAGAGAAAAAAACTACATTTGAACATGAGCAAGTGGGAAGTTCAGAGAATGTGGTTTTTCCATGTCCTTCTGGTACAATGCCCATGAGTTATTTTGAAAAATTAAAAATAAAGCTATACCTATGAACACATTGGTATTTCATCATGATCAGTTGTGACAGATGTTGCAAGTCATTTGTTTCTAATAATTAATGAAGTAAATAATTTACTTCCAAAAATATCGAGAGCAAATTCAAAAAGGCCACACTCACCTGCTTGTTCACTCACTATGTTCAAGTGGTAGAGAAAAGGTATAGTTACAGCTAGCCCTCTGGGTGAACTGCATGTTACAGAAGCATTTTGAGCCTGTGTCTGGATGTTAAAAAGTTTAAGAATCACTATCTTAAAAAAAAAAGTGGGATGAGGATCCAGGGATCAGCTGCCATTACACCATTTGTAACTGTTGCTCACGGAGTGGACACAAGCTATTCACATAAGCTTTCACAAAAAGGACAAACTTACTCTACTCACTCGCAAACCACCCTTCAGACCAGAGTGGCTGGAGCACAGAAAGCAGGAGGAGGATAATAGATCAGAGGGTGAGAAAGAGATGGGAAGGGATCAGATCAAAGCAGGCCTTGTTATGGTAAGGAATTTGGATTTTATTCCACCTAGAACAATAGGAAGCCACTGGATGGTTTTTAAGCTGGGAAATAGTTTGATCTGATTAATAAATTAATGGTTACAATGGTTAGTATAGAGACAGATTGAGGATGTGAGGAGAAAAGAGTGGAATAGAGAAGAACTAGGTTATTACACAGAACAGAAGAGGGGGGCTGGGGCCAAAATGGTAGAAGAGGAGGTAAAGATAGATAGGTTGGTTCAGTCAGTATTTTGATGAATGGATGTGGAAGAAAGAGAAAGGGAGGAATCAAGGATGGCTTCTGTGGTTTTGGCTTGAGAAAGTAGATAGATTCTGGTGACATTTAATGGATCTTATGGGAGTAGTGGCTGAGGGACAGGAGGTTGGGCAGAGAGGTGAAGCAAGTTTTATTTTGCATGGTTAAGTATAAGATTCTTATTTAGATTTTCAAGTGTACAGGGCAAGTAAGCAATTGGAAATATGAGCCCAGAGCTTGATCAGGACTTGGAATTCAAATATGGGAGTTATGGGAAGCAGCTGTGGATCGGTCAGTGGGGCTCCCATTTGCCATGTGGGAGGCCCTGGGTTCGGTTCCCAGGGCCTCTTGGTGGGGGCGGGGGCGGGCCCGCCCACACGGCGTGGTTGGCTGGCCCAGCGAGCACAAGCAGCAAGGGGGGAATAGATGAATAAATAAATAAAATCTTTTAAAAAAAAAATATGGGAGTTAATAGCAAAACCAAGGCTCTGACAACCAAATTGAGTAAAGTCACAGTGCTAAATGAGATCATTAAGAAGAATATAGAGAAGAAAGAATAGACGGTGTAGTTCTGTCCTCTGAGGCACTCCAACATGAAAAGGTTCCTTGGAGGAGGAAGGATACTGAGAAAAACCAGGCAAATCTGTGGTCACAGCCCGAAACAAAGACTTTCTTTATGAGGAAGGTAGAGGTCAACTTCTCAGGCAAATAAAGTGACAGAAATAGCAATTGGATTTGGCACCATGAAGGCCAATGATGAACTTTCCTAAAGCAGAGTGGATATCTCAAGACATGCTGAGGTGCTTGGGTGCAGGTGTGGAGTAGGCAGATGGTAAGACGTTAAGCACAGTTGGAATTTGCTAGGCAAGGATGGTGAGGAGAAGGACAAGGAGGTAAATATTCAGGTATAATTCTATTTCTAGACTGTGGCATCTAAGTAGGGTGAGGAGGGATGTAGGAATGGTGTGCTGTGTTCTTAAAGCAGAGCCGATGGATTGATGATCTTGATGATAATAAATTTCAAAGTTGGGATACTAAAGTAAATAATGTGAAGGTGAAGCAGTGGTGTCTGAGTATGGAATATCAACTTGAGATTGGGGAGGGGGAGAATCAAAACCCAACTCAAAATAGCCTAAACAATAAGAAAATTTATTATTTTACCTATTATTAAATATGAAAGTATGGCTTATCCAGGGATGGTTGGTTCCATGGCTCTACTACTGATCTCACTGTATTCATAAGCTAACTCCCCTCTGGTCACATAATAGCTGCTGCAGTTCCAGGCAACACATCATCATACACTAACAGCCAGAGGTAGGGGGAAAAAGAACCATTTCTTCCTTATGTCTCTCTTTAAGAATGAAGGAACATATTCCAGAAGCCCCTTTGCATACTTTTTCAAATATAATTGGCCATAGGGAAGTCATGGCTCAGTGGTTGAGAGCTGGCTTCCCACATATGAGGTCCTGGGTTCAATCCCTGCCCCCAGTATCTCAAAAAATATATATGTGTGTGTGTGTGTGTGTATGTATGTGTATATACATAATTGGACAGATCCGAGTCACATGCTTACCTTTAATTAGTCACTTACAAAGGAAACGCCCCCCACCCCCATGATTGAATTAGACCAGTCTGGATTTACCTGAGTCATGTGCGGATAGAGTGAACACAGAAGCAAAGATCAAAGCATAACCAGCATAGAAGTGGAAATTTTCATTTAAGTAGTCAACCAACAGTGTCAGCTATGAAGTGGTGATGGCAGTGCCAAGGGTATATCCATGGAAGTGAGTAGCTGAAGGTGCAACAGAAAAAAATCACTAGTGATAAATGAAGGGGCCAAGTAACCAAGAGGCCAGGTAGTTGACTTAGGACATCCTTGTGGGTGTTGAAGTCTCCAAGAATGGTGGTGGAAGTAAGGGAAGGTACTGCCACCAGTAAGTGACTTCTTTTTTGAGGGTAGGTATTATACATTACTCATATTTGTATATCCCCTGCACAGTGCCTTACGACTACTGTACATAAGAACACTACAGAGATACTCAATTTGGTTGTCAGGGCCTCAGTTCTCTTTCAGAAAGCCTCTTTTTACTATTCAAATCCTCATAGACTTCTTTCTTTCTTTCTCTGAATTGTAGTATTTCTCGCCCATGTTATACACACTTTTAGGTACTTACGTATATTCCGTGCCTGATACTGGCTGCTTCACTGAGTATTCATCTCATCTCTTCAGTTGCTTGAGGATGGCGACTGAGTCTTTATACTTCCTTATATCGCTCTTTGTGACATGAAACTGTAAATTTTCAAAATTGAAGGTTTAAAAAAAATATTTTAAATAAAAAAAAAAACTTCATTCCCCCTCTCAATCTTTCTCTTCCTGAGATTTGTTGTGATGCTTGTATCACTCTCTCCGGCCTTGTTATTACTGAAATTACTGATCTTTACCAGCACATTTTTTTTGCACTCACCTTTCTCAATAGGTTGAATTTGCCTATCTTTAAAAAACAAAAACAGCTTTATTTTTTCCTGATTATTAAGATAATACATACTTCTGTAGCACATTCAGGCATTACAAAAAAAGCAATTTTTTCCAAAGTAAAAAATCAGTAGGAATCTCATCCCCCCAGAGGTAATCAATGATAAATTTTTTTTTTTTTTTTTTTTTTACCAGGAGGTACCGGGGATCGAACCCTGGTCTCTCCATATGGTAGACGGACGCTGAACCTTTCGAGCCACATCCATTTCCCTAATGATAACATTTTGATGAAAAGCCTTCCAGGCTTTTACATGTATATACATAAATAAATACTTTATAATTTACAATGTTATTGTTTTCACTTTACATGGTTGAAATCTATCCATATTAATGCAGGGTAGATATACAAAGCTTTCCACTGCACTGAGGTACCATAATGTTTTTAATTCAGTCTGTTAACAGGTGACATTTAGATTGCTTCCAGTTTTTTTGCTATTAAAAACAGTGCTGGCGCTGTCCTGATTTTGTGATAATCACGGTAGGCTAAACATTCGCTATATTAGAAACCATGCATGTGTCCCCAGACCTAGTTTTTCTCCCTGGGTCTGGTTTTCAGAATGCTGGAGATAAAGTAAGCCTGATTTATTATATGACCATCCTGTATGGGAAATGACTGTAACTTTGAGTATCTTTGGTCAGCCTTAAGAGAGATAGCAGGGGGTGCATATGTGGCTCAAATGGTTGGGCGTCCATCTCCCATATGGAGGGACCTGGGTTTGATCCCCGGGACCTCCCGGTAAAAATTTTAAAAAATTTAAAAATATAGAAGGTGTGCAGGCCGCCAGGCCCCGTGCACGGGTGTGCCATCAGGCCCCGCAAGTGGGTAGGCCCCCCAGGCCCTACACATGGGTGCACCACCAGGCCCCACGAGCGAGTGCACTGTCAGGCCCCGCCAAGCCACGCAGCAAGATGATGACGTATCAGGAGAGTTACACAAGGGAGAGCCAAGACGAGACATGCCGAAAAACCAGGAACTAAGGTGGCACAGGCAGTAGGACACCTCCTCTCTCCCACATCAGAGTCTCTGAGGATCGAATCCCAGTGAAGACAGGAGAAGGATGAGAGGAGAGGGCAGGAAACAGACCCAGAGAATTGCCCAGCGAATGGACACAGAAACAGCAAGAATGGGGGGAGTCGGGGTAAAAAGTGGATAAAAGTAAATTAGTTAATTAATTTTTTTAAAAAGATGAGATTGAAAGGAAAACGTAAGCAAAGCTTTTGAGTAATGAGCACTCTTAAATGCATGGTTCAGACCAGGTGAACACTTTAGAGGTGACTTCTGTTTTAAAGAATGTACTTGAAAATACTGTTGACAAGGATGAATCCAGATCCTGGCAGAATGGCAGTAGCCTATATTTTTGACTGTTTCAAGTATTTTTTATATGCTTAATGACTAGAGTGAATTTGTAGGCACTGACCTAGTAATTTTTAAAAGTTCTCAGGTACTGTTCAGTTATTTAATACTAAGATTTGTATCAAGATGCTATCATTTTTACAATGTCAAAATGGCTTTTATTGTACAGAATATTTTATTACCTTTGTAATAGCTTTGTATAGTGATTTTCTTGCTAATATAGTAAATGGAAATTCTAAAACCTTAAAAAAAAAAGTGCTGGCATCCTCGTGTCATTTAGTAATTTTAACTAGACAACCTTGTAACAACTTCAGAGAACACCTTAAAAAAGGTTGAACCATATGGTATTGCTAATATTAGACCATTTTTGACCTTCAAATTTAGAAATTTGATATGGTCTAACCTAATAGTTTACCTTACTAGTTAAAATTGATTCTTGGGGGGAAAAAAAAAAAAAACAGTGCTGGAAGCAGATGTGGCTCAAGTGGTTGGGTCCCGTTTACCATATGGGAGGCCCCGGGTTTGATTCCTGGGTCCTCCTGGTGAAGGCAAGCCGGCCGATGGTCTGTGTGGCACCGTGAGCTGATGGCTCATGCGGCGCAGTGAGCTGGCACAGCAAGATGACGCAACAAAGGGAGACAAGCAGACTCAGGAAAAAAAACGCGCAGCAAATGGACACAGCGAGCACAAGCAGCAAGGGGGGATAAATAAATCTTTAAAAATCAAAAACAAAAGCAAAACAGTGCTGCAGTGAACATCCTTGTAAGTAAATCTTGGCTACAAAGTGAGTTCATCTGCCTGCATCACATATCTGAATTAAGCTAGTACAGCAGATTTCAACAGCCATAGTCATTATCATGTAACAGGATAAACATGCAAGAATCCAGTAACAACATCGATTAGATGGGCAAATGTCTACTTTCACAGGGATTGAACTTTGGATTGTTCAGAAAACAATTCTCATTAAACACTAAAAATGAAAAGCTTGAACGATATAAAACCTACATTTTGTTAAAATCCCAAAATTTTCACTTGAAAGAAAAAAATTCACTTGTTAGGTGTTTCTGTGTTTGCTGTGGTTTAACAGGGAAGTGGTGCTTTGCAAAGTCTAGAGAGGATGCTCTGTATTATAAAATGAAAAAAATTTGAAAGGAGAACTGACCTAATAAGATGTAAAAGAAAAAAACATTCATTCTCTGAATATGTATTGAGCACCGATTAGGTACTAAATAATGTCCTGGATGCTGGGAATACAAAGATGAATAAAATAAGACCCCTTTCCTTAAGGAGCTCAAAGTCTAGCAGGAAAGAGTATTAAAATAATTAGTAAAATATACATCAAACTAGTCAAAAACCAGGCTGAGAGACCAGGAAAGTAAAACATTTTCCTTTGAGCATCTACAAACATCAAGGAATAAATAAATCTTGATGATTTATTGGTGAGACACAAAGCTTCAGGATTATTGTTTTCAGACCGTCAGGAGTTTGTTCACCTGGCAAAGAGGCTGGCAGTGATCCTGTGTTAGAGAAACATTGCGGCCAGCGGAAGGAAGTATGTGAGCATTCCTGGCCCTCGGAAAGACACCTGTCAAAGCCTTGAGGGGGGCAAGGATGTCTGAGGATGAGCTTGCTGGGTGCCCTTTCACACCCGCCATCTGAAGCCGGGGCTAGGCTGGTACAAAGCAACCCATTTTCATCTCAGTCTTCATGGTGTTGGTCATAAGGCCATTATTTGCACCCAAGTAACACCAGGTTCATCCAGAATTTTCTGTGCATTCAGATAACACTCGGGATGCTTTTTTTTTACCAGATCGGTCCTAAGGTAGGTTAGAGGCTATGTAGCTAACTGGGGTGGGGGTGGGGTAGCTGGCTTTAAGTTGGATTAGGGAGAGGATTTGATTAGATGCTTTAGGACTTCCACATGATGAGAGGCTTGTTTTTAAAGCAATCACAAGTGCAGATACCTCTCACCTGTCTTCTCAATGGCCCATACCCATCGCTGTCATTTCAAGAAGCAAAAACAAAGGTCAGACACAACAGCTGAGTGCAGCCCTGGTAGTAGTTTTTAATGTGATAGACCAGATCTTGGGGCTCTGGCAGTAGCAAGTATGTGGTCCTTTGACACCCCCCCCACCCCCTCACCCAGCAGGTACGCTTCTCCAGTCACCAGGAATAGGAATCGGATGAGCTCTGGACAGTGCCTCTTACCCTTCAATGATTTGGTTGACAGACAGCCACTGATATCTAGAATAGTACACAGACCGCCCCCCCCAGGCCTGCCCACGTCTGGGTGGAAACCAGGTTAGAACAAGCAACATGCTGCCATTAGCCTGGAAAGTCCTTAGGTGCCCAGCTGGAGGCCTGGGCCATTGGGTCCAGAGTTGACCTTCCTTCTGCTCTCAGCGTTGGGGGCTGCAGAGAGTACAGAGTGGGCTACCACCTTCCAACTCACTGCAGGGCTGAGAACTGTGCCTGCAAGTCATTGAAGACACAGTTGGGTCAGCCCTGCGGTTGTGGTGATGCCCACTTGCCACATCAGCAGTGTCCATTTTGGGTCAACATGTCCCCAAAGTAGTGTTCCTTCTCCTTTGAGCTGCATTTGCCTGGAAAATCCTCTGACAAATAGCAAAACCATCGTGTGCCAATGGCCATTCCGCTGCAATGCGTAGGAACTGAAATGTTCTTGTGGGGTGGGAAGCAAGGGGCTTAGAGGGATCAGAGAGTATAAAGCAGGCTCTAGAGCCCCACTACAGAGAAAATTTTCTTAAAGAGCTCATGTGGAAGTTTCCAACTCCAGTGCTGCATAGTGACCAAAACCAGCCTTGCTCTAACTTCTACAGCACCTAGAACTTTTTGCTTTCTAACCATCATATTAAAAGAAAGGGGGAAAAGCTGGCAAAACCTACATCTTGTTTTTAAAAGAATAAGTCTCAGATGAAACTTTTAAAACTCTGAATGCTTGGGAATGAGTGCAACATGTTTAGATTCTACACTATGCCATTTGACGTTTCTGCCACCTCCGTCACAACAGAAGGGCTTTCCAGAAGCAGTTGGCTGAAGCAGCAGGCAGTCCTCAAGGTCTTAGGATTTTGGGGCCTCTTTTTCTTTTTTTTTTTTTGGGGGGGGGCGTGGCTGATGGGCACATAGGATCACCACTCACCTGTCCTGCTGTAGGGAGGCCAGGAAGAGGGAGCAGAAGCCTTGAGCCCTGGAGGGAGGTTCCTTCTAAACTAGGAATTAGCAAGGCTGCTCTAAGTGCTGTCATCTGACAGTGCTGCTCTTTATAAAATGCTTTAGGGGAGCAGATGTAGCTCAAGTGGTTGAGTGCCTGCTTCCCATGTATGAGGTCCTGGGTTCAATCTCCAATACCTCCTGAAAAAAAAAAAAAGAATGCTGTTGTGTTTTGGAAGCTCAACTCTGTTCCTCATTGATGCCTGACGTCCACTGGACCTCGACGTCATTCATTTATGTCTTTATATAAAAATGCACAGATGCCAGATGCACTTTGGGAAAGGACATGTTTTAAAAATAATAAAGTATGTCACTATCAGCTGTAAAAAAGTTTAAAAATCTGGCCAAATAGTAAAGGCTTACTAAACTCTTATTAGCATTTTAATTTGAATTTGGGGTCTGCATGTTTACTGTCATTCTTTGGAGATTTTTATTCTTATTTTGTTTTCATTCCATAGTTACCTATTGTACATTTAGAGTTGATTATTAATTTCTCAGGGGCAGTTTCTATCAAGTCTAGAAAGATCCTTTGTTCAGTTCAGATGTTTATTGAGTACCTACCACACATCAGGCACTGCACTAGCCACTGGCAATACAATAATAAACTAGACAGATTCATTCCCCTTAAAAAGAAGCTTAAAATGAAGTGAGGGGGGAAAAACTCATAACCAGATAATTGTGATAAAATACAGTATAGACCCTGCTAGAGGTGTGTGCCCAGGGTGCTATGAGAACACAAAGGAGGGGCACTCTGTAAAGTCTGAGAGTACAGAAAGCTTCCTTGGGAGTGGGTGTAGCTCAGAGGTTGAGCGCCTGCTTCCCATATACAAGGTCCCAGGTTCACTCCCGGGTACCTCTTTAAAAAAAAAAAAAATTTTTTTTTTTTTTTAAAAGCTTCCTAGTGCTGCTATTCTAGAAAGACAAGAAAGAGTAAGTGCTGTGAAAAATTGGGGAGAAGCATGGTTCAGAGAACAAGAATAGGGGTAAAGGAGACAGAGTAACAGGAGATGGAAGGTTGGTAGGGAGTGGCCTTGGAAGGCCTTTTATATCTGTGGGTAACAGAAAACCATTGGAAGATTTAGATGAGAAAATGTAATTTGCTTTTGTGTGTGTGTGTCTTTTTATTTAAAGGACATCTACAAATGTGGGCCCAATTAGTGGGCATTAGGAGAATCAAATGTTTTCTCTTTTTTCTTCTGTTTTGCAAGATCATCTCTTGGTCTTTGCTATTCTGCAATTTCTTTTTTTTTTTTTTTTTTAAAGATTTAATTTATTTATTCATTTATCCCCCCCTTGCTGCTTGTGCTCGCTGGGTCAGCCAACCACGCCGTGCGGGCGGGCTTGCCTTCACCAGGAGGCCCCGGGAATCGAACCCGGGGCCTCCCATATGGTAAACGGGAGCCCTACTGATTGAGCCACAGCCACTTCCCTGCAATTTCTTTATGATGTATCTAAGTATGGATTTTTTTTTTTTTTTTTAAGATTTTATTTATTTACTTTATCCATTTTATTTATTTTATTTATTTATTTTTTGATCAATTTATTGAAGTATATCATTCATACATGAATATACATAAACTATAAGTGTTCAGTACACATTATGAACTTACAAAACAAACCTGCATAACATCATACAGGGCTCCCACACATCACCGCCCCCCCACAAACACCCTGCATTGTTGTGAAAGATTTGTTACATCATGAAAGAGCATTGTCGGGAAGCGGCTGTGGCTCAATCAGTAGGGCTCCCGTTTACCATATGGGAGGCCCCGGGTTCGGTTCCCGGGGCCTCCTGGTGAAGGCAAGCCCGCCCGCACGGCGTGGTTAGCTGACCCAGCGAGCACAAGCAGCAAGGGGGGGATAAGTGAATAAATAAATAAAATCTTAAAAAAAAAAAAAAAAAAAAAAGAAAGAGCATTGTCAAAGTATTACTACTAACTATAGTCCGTATGTTCCTTCCCTATAAATTTTTAAGGATTTATTTATTTATTTACTTTCTTTTATCCATTTTTACCCCCCGACCCCCCATTTTTGCTGTTTCTGTGTCCATTCACTAGGCAACTCTCTGTGTCCATTTCCTGCCCTCTCTTCTCATACTTCTCCTCTTGTCTTCACTGGGATTTGATCCTTGGAATCTCTGATGTGGGAGAGAGGCATCCTACCGCCTGTGTCACCTTAGTTCCTGGTTTTTCAGTGCTTCTCGTCTTGGCTTTCCCTTGTGTCACTCTCCTGTTATGTAATCATCTTGCTGTGTGGCTTGTGGGGCCTGGAGGCTCACCCGCTCATGGGGCCTGGTGGCCCACGTGCCTTCTATATTTTTCTTTTTAAAATTTTTACTGGCAGTTCCTGGGGTTCAAACCCAAGTCTCTCCACATGGGAGAAGGATGCCCAACCATCCGAGCCATATCTGTCCCCCTGCTATATCTCTTAATGTTGACCAAAGATACCCAAAGTTACGGTCATTTCCCACACAGGATGGTCATATAATAAATCAGGCTTAGTTTATCACCAGCATTCTAAAAACCAGACCTAGGGAGAAAAACTGGGTCTGGGGACACACGCATGGTTTCTAATATAGCGAATGTTTAGTCTACCCTGATTATCACAAAATCAGGACAGCGAGAATATTCGCAGTACTTTATCCATTTTAAACACCCCCTTCCCCATTTGCTGTTCCGTGTCCATTTGCTGAGCAACTCTCTGTGTCTGCTTCCTGCCATCTCCTCTCATCCTCCTCCTCCAGTCTTCACCAGGATTTGATCCTGGAGACCTCCGCTGTAGGAGAGAGGTATTCTGCTGCCTGCGCCACCTCAGCTCCTGGCTTCTGGAGCTTTCGGAGCATCTTGTCTTGTCTCTTCCCTGTTACGTCATCATCCTGCTGCATGGCTCCCGGGGCCCGACAGCTCAGCGGCACACAGAGCCTGGCAGCCCATGCGCCTTCCATATATATTTTTTATTTTACCGGGAGGTCCCGGGGATCGAACCCAGGTCCCTCCATATGGCAGACGGACGCCCAGCCATTTGAGCCACATCCGCCCCCATGGATTTATTTTTATATATTCTGCTTGGGGTTCATTGGGATTGTTGGTTTTGTGAATTGGTGTTTTTCATCAGTTAGGAAATTATCAGCCATTATCTCTTCAAATATTGCCTCTGTCCCATTTGCTCTTTTATTTCTGGAATTGCAGTTTAAACTTATGGAGGATACACTAACACATTTCTTAACTTCTCTTCTATTTTCTCTTTGTCTCTCTGTGCTGTACTCTGGATAATTCCTTCTGCCTAGTCCTGTACTTTTTGTTTGTTTTCTTTTGTGTTTGACACAAAACACAATTTAATAATTTTCTCAACTCTTCAGTGTTTTCTTAAACTCTGTTCATTGAGTTTTTAATCTTGTCTTTTATTTCTCTAATCAGTACAGTTTTATAATTCCAGGATCTGAAGTCTTTTTTTTTTCCACTTTTTTAATTTGTTAAAAGATACTTCGATTTCATAAATGTTACAGAGAATAGGGGATTCCCATATGCCCCACTCCCCACACCTCCCACACTTTCCCACATTCGCAACATCTTTCATCAGTGAAAGATCTTTCATCAGTGATAAACACATTTTGGAGCCTTGCCACTAAGCATGGATTACAATTTACACTGTAGTTTACACTCTCTCCCATTCGACTCTGTAGGTTATTGCAGAATATATAATGGTCTGTATCTGTCATTGCAGTGTCATTCAGATGATTCCCAAGTCCCGAAAATGCCCCCCCCTTACACCTGTTTTTCCCTCTCTCTAACCCCAGAACATCCATGGGTCATCACCTCCACAATAATGGTATTTCTTCCATTGCTAGAATCACAAGTAGTCTATAGTAGAATACTAGTAAATTTATTTTAGTCCATAGCTTGTTTCCCAATCCTGAGGACTCTGGGGTGGTGATGCCCACTCCACCATTAATTGAGGGGGGCTTTGATCCCATAAATCTGATAGATGGGACTCTTCTTGCTTGCAGTTGTAGGCACTCTTGGTTCCTTGGTATGTTGTTTGTCCATCATCTCCTCCCCATTAGTTGTCCTGGGTGAGTCCAATGAATTGGAGAGTAGGTGTTGCAACTCCATTGAGATTCAGAGCTCAGCTGGCACATGGACAGCCCAAAGATTTAAGTCTCTTGGATGTACACCTACAAACTCCAGTACTAATTATAGGTTCGAATAGAAGGACAGAAGAGTCATGCATAGGGAAACCACTGCTGAGTCTAACTCAGTCACACTGGGGAGCATAAATACCAGATTAGGGCCCACTGGGAAGGGGCCAAATCTTGAGCTGTCTGCCCTGACTATAGTGTCTGGATGTCTCCATATCTCTGAGGAGCTTTGTTATTTGGAGTCATATCTACTTTGGCTGTCAATGAGATCCTGCTGAGACATGCATAAGCACTACCTCTGCAATGTCCTCACAACTCACTTTGAATTCTCTTAGCCTTACAAATTCATTTGTCTTTAGCTTTTCCCCCTTAGGTCAAGGTTTTGTTTGTTTTTTTTCCCAGATGTATTGCTTCTTGGTACTTGGTAGCAATCCCTTGGTGCTGGGGAGGCTCATCCCCGGGAGTCATGTCCCATGCTGGGGGACATTATTGCTTTTATATGCTGAGTTCAGCTTAGAGAGAGGCCACATTTGAGCAACAAGGAAGCTTCCCATAAGTAATTGTTAGGCATCCTACATCACTAGCCTAAGTTTCAGTTTCAAAAGCAAAGGCTCATAAGCATAGTCATCAATATCAAGGATCCTTCAATGGACCATCCTCCTTCACAAGTCATTGCCCCTGCACTTGGGGCATTCTTGTTATTCCATTAGAGAATGTGGCAGAACTCCCCTGGATGGGAATTTGATATTTTTTGGTTATTGTGTGACTCTCCACCCACCATGACAATGCCCCATGAACATTTGAACATATTTATATGCCTTATATGTATACCCAGGTGAACTTCCTCCCATGTATCCCTTCTCACTGACACCCCGCATCAGTGATCCTCCCCTGTCACAGCTGCAACCCTTCCGTTATCCAAAACCTCTTCAAAAATGAAGCCAACAAAATAGCCACATACAATTAATGAGAAAATGAAATAGTAATGATAGTTTTAGACATAAGTAAAATACAGAAAAAATAAAAAGTAAAACTAGAATAATATTTTTAAAAATTGGAATATTAAAAAATAATGAAACAATGAAGAAAAAAAATCTTTTTTTTTTTTACATATTGCCTTTCATCACTGTAAAACTGTTATCCTATATGTACAATGACATTTTCTTCCATTTATTCCCCCAGTGTCTTACCTTTTTTTCATTTTTTTCTTCAAAGAAGTTTTAGATCACAGTAGAGTCATGTACAGAATATAGGGGATTCCCATATACCCAACATCCTCCCCCTTTTCCCCTTTCCCCCATCAATAACCTTCTCTATGTGGATGGTCCATTTGTTAAATTGATGCACAAATATTGAAACATAGCTACTAACCATCGTCAATGGTTCACATTATGGTTTACATTTTGGACCATACACTTTTATAAGATGTGATAAAATTTAACGTGGCCTGTATCCATCATTGCAAGATCATGCAGAACACTTCCATCACCCCCAAATTGCCCCCTGTTCTATCTATTGTATTCCTCCCTCCCCCTCCTCTTCGGGCCTATGGCAACCACCAGGCTTCACTCCTTGAAGGACAAGATTCATAGTTACTTGCATCTTCACTGAGGGCTTGACACGCTGGTCTGTCCTCTCCTGTTAGGCACCGCCGGTGCTCTCGAGTGACTCCCGTCCCTCTGTCTGAGAACATAGCAGGCCTCCCTAGGATGAGAGTCCAGCACCTTCCCGCTCATTATGTGGGTCTCTACCCACTGATGCAACACACTATGCCAAAATGATCATTCACAGACTCCCTAGAAGCCTGCCCCAGGAGCTCCCTGGCCGAAATGCCCCCTATCCAGCACCCTAAACCAGTAACCCTTCCTTGTCATATTGCCAAATGAGCATTCCCAACACTGTCATTTCAACCACGTACCCGCCAATCCCCAGTGTTCACCTGCTCCCTCCCTCTCTGAAGTCTATGAATCTGTTTCAGCCGGTTCTTACTCATGAGTCCTTGTTTCCATGGGTATGTGACTTTATTACTATAATCTGCTTATTCTTACTAGAAAATTATTTATGGAGATTCTTTTATCTTTGGATAAAGGTACCATCCCCCAAAGAAGTTTTGTGTTTTCTTCTACTAAATGTCTAGGGGCATTACCAATCTTGGATTAAAAAAAAAAAAGTTACACTTACAAAAAGTTGCAAAAACAATAGATTCCTCCCAAACCTTTCATCCAACTTCCCCTAATGTGAACATCTTACATAACCATGAGTACAATTATCAAATCAGAAAAATTAACATTGAGACAATGTTATTAACTAAGGAACACAGCTACTGGCATTTTGCCAGCTTTCCCACCCATGTCCTTTTTTTTGGCCAGGATTCAGTCTTTGCTCCCACATTGCATTTAGTTGTCATGTCTCCTTTGTTTCCTCTAATCTGGGACAATTCCTCAGTCAGTCTTTGTTTTTCTTGAACTTGACACTTTCCAGTTATTTTGTAGAAAGTCCCTTAATTTGGTTTGGTCTAATGTTTTCTCGTGATTAGATTGAAGTTATGCATTTTTGCCAAGAAGAGCACAGACGTGAGGTGTCGCCCTTCACATGGTGCCGACATGTCTTTTTACTGGTGGTGTTAACGTTGACCACTTGGTTATGTAGGGTCTGCCAGGCCTCTCCACTGTGAAGTTACTATTTTTCCCTTTGTACCCAGTAAATCTTATGGGGAGCTACTTTGTGACTTAATGTAGACTCCTGGTTATTTATCTTATTCTGAGTTACTATCCATTACTTTTTTTTTTTTTTTTTTTTTTAAGATTTTATTTATTTATTCATTTATCCCCCCTTTGCTGCTTGTGCTCGCTGGGTCAGCCAACCACGCTGTGCGGGCGGGCTTGCCTTCACCAGGAGGCCCCGGGAACCAAACCCGGGGCCTCCCACATGGTAAACGGGAGCCCCACTGATTGAGCCACAGCCGCCTCCCAATCCATTACTATCATTATTTGTTTTATTGCTCAAATTGAGCTGATTTAAATGTTCCTTCGGGTTGATTCCTGTGTCCACTCAACATGCTTCTATCATTTTGGGGGCACTTCTTTACTTTCTGGTACCACAAGATATTGCAGGCTGATCTTGTATTTTCCCTTGCCTCAACCCTGGAATCAGCCATTCCTTTGAGAAGTCTTGGTTCCTTTATTAGAGAATGGTATTTAGAGACCAGGATCTGGGCGCTAGATGTGTTCATTACTTCTAGAGTGTTGTTTCTAGGCCTTCTCAGAGGACAGAACTAGGAAATATGTGTATGTTCACTAAAACACACATCTATATTTATTTCTAACTATCCATTTGTGTATATGTATTATATATGTATGTATGCATGTGACTAGGGATGTCTCTCTGTGTGTGTGTGTGTGTGTGTGTATATATACATATGTTATCATAACTGCTATCTCCAATTCCAATCCAACACCAAGGACTCATTCTAGCCTTTTCTCTTTCCTTATGTGTAATTTCTTTTTCTGAAAGTGAGAAACTTGGTCCTCATGATCCACAATATATTTATTTATTTATTCCATGCTCATTAAACACATCTTCCTGTGAATCACTAACTCATCCCCCTGTGAGAAACAAATTTAACTAGAGAATAATATCTGTATGTAGTTCCCTTTGTCTTGAACCTTACAGTATACAATCAAAAGACAGTTTTCCAAAGTTAGTTATTTTCTTCTTCACATCCCCCCCTGCACACACACAGTGTGGTTATGTTGTTCATTTATAATGCAGTTAGTTAGATTTATTTGTTACTGTTTGTATTCCATCAGTTGGTTGTAATTATTTGGGTTGTGAAACATTACCATGACTCTTATCACCATCTTGTCAGTTCTTTGATGCTTTTTTTTTTTTTTTTGAAGTACTGGGGCTGGGGATTGAACCCGGGACCTCATATGTGGGAAGGTGGTGCTCAACCACTGAGCCACATCAGACTCCCTGAGTTGCTTTTTTCGTTTGCTTGCTTGTTGTTTGTTTTTTGGTGGTGTTGATTTTAGGAGGCACAGGGAACCGAATATTTGTAGCAAATATTCAGAGTTAAAAAAAAAATCAAAGAGAACAGAAGGATTAAAATAAAAGGTCAAAGTCCCTATTCACCCCTAATCATCAATGTCACTCTCCAGAGGTTATCAGTATTAGAGATGGTTCTTGTGAGCCTTCTAAAAATTTTCTACTCATATCTATGTAAATTTTCTACTCATATCCAGGTCTGCCCGTGTGGGAAGCAGGTGCTCAACTGCATGAAGCATATCCACACCCCTCTTTGATGCTTTGATGCTTTTAAGAAGTATTTTGTAGTCAACATTTTTATCTATTTTCAGGAGGGTCAGTCCAAATAACACAGCCCACTGTTTTGCCAGAAACAAATCCTTTGCTTTGGAAAGGTATTGGTGAAAATCTTATCTTCAGACATTAAGGAAAATATAAACACTTGTCAAAATTCATCTCTCAACTATATTTTGAAAGACTTTGGGGGTAATTGTCATACTCAAGCCTGATGAGAACAGAAAGACTTTGAACACTTTTTGCTTTTGTTTATCACCTAATAGATAGCTATTGTTTTTATTACTATATATGATTAAGAGAGTAAAAAGAGATTATTCTGTAATGTGCTATTGCTTGATACATAGCACTCCTTAGCCAATTTGAAAGTTTTTAACAGTAAAACCTGGACAATCAAAAAGTATAGACTTCTGACTAATTGGATTGTCCAGTTAAGCAAGGGCCAATCTGAAACCTGTTTCTGGTTCCAGTTGGGGTTGGTTTTCTTTTCTAAAGTCTATGCAGCTACCTTTCTGCCACAGTTAGGTTGTCCAGTCCACTGGAATACTCAGGTAAATTCTGCTACTACCACCCCAGTGACGTGTAGTCATCAGTGTATTACGATTGCAAAATATGGGGAAATCCCAGACGCCTAACAATAAGGGAATGGTAAAGGAAATTATAGCACATCTACTTGATGGAATATTACATCCCTACTCACACTCTACTTAATATTAAGTAGAGTGGTAATAAATGACATGGAAATGCTTTTGATATAATGCTAAGTGAAAAAAACTACATGAACATTATGATCATAACTAATTATACATGTGCACACATACACACAGAAAGGTTGGGGAAAATCAACAAAATGCTAACAGTGTTTTTAAAATATACTTATATTCTACAATGGAATGCTGTTACATTTAAATGGAAAAACAATTTTATTTTGAAAGTAGTACCCTAAAATAAACAAAAGTTCTGAACCACAGTAATGTACTGTTTTGAAATGATTCACCCTTTTTTTCTAAATTAGAATAAATTGAAGATTGTTTCTCTAATGTTATTTAATTTTTTTTTTCTTTCTGGTGTACAGTTCTATGAGTTCCCCCCACCCTGCCCTGTTTGCTGTCTGTGTCCATTTGCTGGGTGATCTTCTGTGTCTGTGTCTTGTCTTCTCTTCTCATTTTTCTCCTCCAGGCTTCACTGGGATTTGATCCTAGGGACCTCTGATGTGGGAGAGAGGCACCCTGTCACTTGCGCCACCTCAGTTCCTGGTTTCTGGCACGTCTCGCCTTGGCTCTCCCTTGCGTCTCTCTTTTGTTACATCATCATCTTGCTGCGTGGCTCGCTGGGCCTGTGGCTTGCCGTGCAGGCCTGTGGCTCTCCTCCTCGCCTTTTTTTTTTTCAATTTTACCAGGAGGTCCCGGGGATCGAACCCGGGTCCTTCCATTTGGTAGACAGATGTTCAACCATTTGAGCCACATCTGCTTCCCCACTTTCATTTTAATAAGCATTCTTGAGAGGGAGGAAAGGGAGGGGGCCAAGGGGAGGCAATGTAGTGTTGAAACTAAGAGTATAGACTATAGAGGAAGCAGCTCTGAGTGCAAATCCCAGCTCCACCATTAACACCACCAGTATGGCCTTGGGAAAAATGACTTAACCTTGATGTCCTCATCTTTAAATGAAGAGATTCAAATTTCCTACTTGTTAGAGTTATTGTGAAGATTAAATGAGATAATAAATGTGAATTCCTTAGAAGAGGATGAAGCAAACAATATGTAAATCATATAGTCTTCATCATCATCCTCATCATCACTCTTACTGCCACCCCCGATGTGTTGCAGGCAGATGCTTTTTTTTTTTTTTTGAGTTACTGGGACCGGGGATTGAACCCAGGACCTGGTATGTGGGAAGCCATCACTCAACCACTGAGCCACATCGGCTCCCCTAAGTTGGTTTCTTTGTTTGTTTTGCTTATTGTTTTGTCCTTGTTTCTAGGAGGCACTGGGAACCGAACCCGGGACCTCCCATGTGGGAAGTAGGCACTCAATCACTTAAGCCATATCTGCAGATGCTCTTTATCCATCACGCTTTGGCAGAAAAAAATTTGAAAATGTGTCTCAAAGTAAAACTCAGTAAATCAAGCAGAGTATTAAAAGAGTAGCGCTTTTGACAAGTGAAATGGATGCTCATGTGTAATTAATAAAATTTCCTTTCTTCCATTTAACAAGAACATGTATAGTTAATAGTTCTTCTTTGGCCAGTTTAAACAAACTTAATCTAAATGTCCCAGTTTGGGGAAGTGTTCATACGTTACTAATCATGTCAGTAATTAATGATGAACAGCTTTGCTCCCTGTGGAGGTAGTAGTTGGTCCTAGATAGTACTTTTTAACAAATCATGCATATCAGAGAATAAGAAAACACTGTCAACTTGTTTTGCCAACTTCAGGATTAATTAAATAATAATAACCCAAGAGCTCAGAATATAAATGTTCGTTTTAGATAGTTCAGCTTTTCAACTCCAAAACAGAACTGGAGTTATTTCTCTCCTGTCTGCTGTTTTCAAGTATTTAAAGACTAAAATGCTTGCTGTGGTGGCAAGGAATTGGGAAGCAAGCATAATTGGACACTGTCAGGAGGGGCATAAATTGATATAACCTTTTTTGGAGGACAGCTTACCAATACCTATCAAAATGTAATTGCTTTTATCTAGCAATTCCATTTATAGGAATTTATCTACTTAGAGGATATACTCCCACAAACACAAAGATGGGTGAAAAGGGATGTTTTTTGCAGGAGTGTTTGTAATAGCAAAAAATTTAGAACACTTTAAATGCTCATAAGTAGGAGCTAAACAAATTATTACGATGAAATACCAGACAATTGTTAAAAAGAATAAGGTAGGTCTACATATTGATGTGGAAAGATGTTAAATATATATATACTCTGAAAGACAACTTTCTTGGTAATGTTTTACATAGCTATGAGTAGAAAATTTTTAGAAGGCTCACAAGAACCATCTCTAATACTGATAACCTCTGGAGAGTGACATTGATGATTAGGGGTGAATAGGGACTTTGACCTTTTATTTTAATCCTTCTGTTCTCTTTGATTTTTTTTTTAACTCTGAATATTTGCTACAAACTTTTTTTTATAGGAAAAATTTTTGAATTGTTTAAAAAGAACAGATACCTGAACTAAAATCATACTGAATATTTTATATCCCCCTTTGATTACAGATATCTTTTTGCCAAAATTTTGCCTCAGCTGTTAATGGCTGCTTAATCAGGTACGGTAGCCAAAACTCATCTGTAGTTTTGAGACGTAAACTTTTAGACCCATGCCTGCAATCTTCTACTATAAGAATAAATTGTCCTAAAATTTTTAAAATTAAATTAAAGAATAAATTGTCCTAATGTAACAGCAACTACCCCCACATCCGACTCCCTGACAGATGTCCCAGGGTCATGACTGAAATCCCATACCTAAGAGTGAGAACATTTGTATCTCTGAGAGGTATATGCTAGTTATTGAATAGTTTCAAAGGGCCATGATAAGAGTAGAACTGAAAGATATGGCAACTAAATACTTCTGTATTTCTCCATATTTTTTTTAGCTTGACCCACTATTTTCATAATGGTGGCCAAGTCACTTAACAGACTATTTTCAGTGCAGAACCAGAAATGGACTGTATATATGACAGTGCCTTATAATGTATCCCCAGTACCTTTAAAAAAAAAAAAAGTTGTTCCTTGGATTTTTTACTATTTCCCACAATTGTCCTAAATTTCTTTCCTTTCTTATATACCTAAACTTCAGGGATTCAACTCAATCCTGCAATGCCCTGAATTAGAAATAGGGAACGCAGGCATTCTTTCAGAACTGCTCTTTTTGTGGTAATCAGTACAAGGGAAATAGGTTCATAATTTGGGAAAGTGAGACTCCGAGAGATTAAATGACTCATATAAGGTATACACATATATAGGAGGAAAGGACACTAACCCTGATCATTTGACTCAGGTTTTTTTTTCTTTCCATCATACTATCCCCCCTCTTGGGAACAGAGTAGATTCCTTCAAAGAGGCCACTGGTGTCCTGGCTAACTCTTCTACCTGGGGAGCTTCAAAGAAGCTCTGAAATTCATTATGGAGCTAAGACAAGCCTTGTAGACTTCCTGAAGCTTTGATAGGAGAACATTAGGACATTATAGTTGCATACAAATTTAAGAGATTATTATTTAATTTATGTGCAGAATTAGCTAATATTCATTCTGTTAGTCAAGTCTAAAGATCTAAGCCAGATTCTGTCTCTGAAAAAGAAGAAAATAATTGACTTTGAAAGGTACATTAGCTCCTTGACAGTGGTAAGTTTATAACCCTGGTGGTCAGTCCCCTCCATCACCATCACAGGCAGATGGTGAGTCCCCTGGCAGGAAGGTGGCCATGGTGTGGTGGGAGACACAGAAGCAGGAGGCTGACGGCCATGGCATTGCTACTCCCTAGCTGTGCGATCTTGGCTGTACCTGGCTCTCCCTCTCAGCCTCCGCCTCGTCTGCAAAGCAACGCAGTGATTTCTGCTTTTCAGGACTGTTGGTGGCTCAAAGGAGGAAATGTAGGTTAAAAGCCTCTTATAAACAGCACATCCAAAGGAGTTGGGCATTTAAAGGAGACAGTCTAGCTTAGTGGTTAAGAGCTCAGATTCTGGAGTCAGACTTCCTGGTAGGAAGAGACGTATTTCTATTTCCAAGAAGGTCATTTTGAGAGAAGTTTACAGGAGCATGTCTGACACCAGCAGGTTAGATCTGTAGCCCTCATTGCACCTCTATGGCTTTGTTGTCTCACGATTCATGTCAAGGTGGTGATGGCTAGGAACAAGACCAGCTGCCTGAAGGTGGCCAGTGCTTTTTCAATTCATTAAACATCTGAAACCCCAACAGTCAACTGAACTCAATGAAAGCAGTCAAATTGTGGCATATGAGAAGGAATTTTCCTTATGAACCCTAAATTCCATTAGAAGAAATTTCAAAAGAATCTTGAAATTGCTTAGTATCAAAAAAGAAGAAGAAAAGAAAGGAAAAAAGTTTACTAAATTGGCTCATGTAAAGTTTGGTTTCAGTAGTGACTGATAAAACCCTGATACAGGGCAAACTATTTCAAAATACAAGAAGGCAGTGCTGTATTCCTAACTTGGGGGTAAGTCAGCCCAAAGTGTACCAGTCTGATGCTATAAGCTGAGATCTTGGACAAATTACTTCACTTCCCTATACCTGTTCCCTCAATAAATTGGGGGTGATAATCCCTACCTTGGGTGTGACAACTGAGATGATACATTTAATGTATTTAGTTCTTGACACACAGTAAGCACTCAGTTAATATTCCTAATGTTATTATTCTACAAGGGTGAGTGAGTAACCTTGTGTTTCTAAGTGATTGAAAAGTCTGAAAAAAAGCTCATGGTGTCTGAACTTAAATTTGGAATATAGAGGAAAAAGATGGCTTGATATTACTTTGTTGTATGTTTTGTAATTGTTTAAAAATTAGAACTATAAAAGTAAAAAGAAAGAGAAAAAATTAGAACTATAAGTTAAGATTCTTATGTTGCTCTCTTGTCCAATGGGGAAACATTTGTTGAATCTTTGGGGCCAAAAAAAAAAAAAAATTGATTATATAGCACTCAAAGATAAAAAGAAACATGACTATGAGAGCCTCATTGAACAGCTAGCCTACTATTTCCACATTATCACCCTCCCACCTCCTCCCTAGTCTTTCCTACCCATTCCAGCACACAGTGATCTCTCCCAAGAACCCATTAGGTTTACTGACCCCATTTGGCCTCAGAAAAGCAGAGACAGTTACTAAACTTGTCCTGTGACTCTCTTCTCTTCCTTGGGTCTGGGTTGACCCTCAGGAGTTGGACTAGAGTTCCCATGTCACCAAGAGAGCATTCTTTCAGTGACTCTCCTACATATTCAAGAGAAGGTGCTGACGCATTGAATTACCATTCTATGTTTTGGCATGAGAGGATAAATAGGCGGAGGTGGGAAATAAGCATCTCAACCAGAACTCTCCAGATAATTAAAAATTGCCAAAATGTCCTTGAGGAATGAATGGCAAAAATCCTAACACATATGAAAGGGGATTTCAAATAGTGTCCATTCCACTAAAGGGTGGAAGTGAGAAATGCAGACAAATATGATTTTCCTGGGCCCAGCTGAAGAGATAAGTGAGGGAAATAAAGGAATATCCAAGGCAGTAGATATACTTGTCTTATTCTTTCACATCAAATACTAAGACTCTCAATTTACTAGATATTTGCTGAGCTTGTTATATACAGAATAATAATGCAGATAATTAACATATGGAACTTCCTATTTCATGGGCCTGTTTCTCCTGATCCATAAAGTCATCTTGTGCCTAGACATAGTCATAGCATGGTGGAGGTGGGGGTGGGGGTTTGTCTTGTTTGGTTGCTGGAAAACAAATAGGCCAAGAGTGGGAAACCATCTCATCCATTACTCCTTATAGAATGGAAAGGAACAAAGAAAAGCTTGAGAAACGAAAGACAGGAATCTTAATGGACTTCTTCTGCACAGGCTCTGAATTAGCTCTGAGGTGTTCTCTGTCTGTAGGCATCAGAGGTTGAGCGACAACTCTCCATGCAAGTCCATGCCCTCAGAGAAGACTTTCGGGAGAAAAACTCATCAACCAACCAACACATCATCCGACTTGAGAGCCTTCAGGCTGAGGTGGGTCTCCCCATGCGGCAGTGCTTTGGGACGAATGTGCTTTTCTCAATGGAAGCTCTGCACAGGGTCTTTTGGATAAGGGTCCTCGGAACTGGGAAACAAAAACCTGCTCTACATAAAAGTGACTAAACTCTCTAAAGAGAGACATATCTATGAGAAACTAAATGAGGACCCTTGATCCATTTTCTCTGGGTAGCCTGTAGTCTAGAAAATTAAGGTTGCATTGCACAAACTCATGCTGAGTGTTGAAATCATAACTGACCTACATTTTACTGCATATGTTGATCCCTCCAAAAACATCCTTATCAATCCCAAATAGAAAAAGGAAAAGGGAATCTTTCCTTTCTCTATTCCACTCAGGTTCAGTTCAGTCCACCTCAATAGGGCCTTATTACTCTCATCTGTAAATGAGAGTAATGGAATTGCCTACTTCAGAGGGTTGCTGTGAAGATTTGATGAATACATGAAAGCACTTTGTTTGGTGCCCACAACATAGCAATGTTGTTGAAAGCATCTGAGAGGCCAGAACATAGCAGCCAGGGTCTGTGGCCCTGAGTGAGCCAGAGGGAAAGGAAGAGAAAGTACCACTCAGGGAAAAATAGTGAGAATCCAGTTGTGGGAGGTGAGATAAGGAGAGGAGGTCATACCACCTAGCCCAAAAGGGCTCTCCCCTGGGGAGGCTTCCACCTAATCTGTTCCTGAGGACCCCACAGTTACGTGTCTGAACAGCAGCCCTTTGGCTAAGTCAAACTTTGAAGGCGAATCTAGGACCAGATTGAATGAGCACCCTCCAGGATGGTCAGGCCCCAGAGAAGGCCGGACTGTCCGCTCCCATGCTTTGTAAATGCCATGAAGATGTTTCTCCTAAAGTCTGTCAATATCTTCTCTTTTCTCCTGCCTCCCATTCCCTTCCCTCCTCCCCTCCCCTTGGAATTCCTACTGGTATTGAGCAGCAGGTTCTTGAAGTAAGTAGAGTTTGTTCCAGTGGGGTTTGGCATGCCTGTCTGTGACCATTTGTGTGCATGACTTGCCATTCAACTACCTCTGCCAAGCTCTGACTCCTTCGAGTTGCCCATCTTCCTCTTTTCCCCTCCTGCTCACTTTTTCTAGACCCTCATGACATGGGGTCATTCCCAGGAATGTTTATTGCCAGATTTGGTCACAAGTTTCAGGGTGTGTAGGGTGGGGTGAGGGAGTTGACAATCTAATGTCGATTCCTTGCTCCATCCCGGAAACACTGCTGCTTTAAAAAGCCAAGCTGTGAAGTTCATTTCAAATCAGTTACTTCATGTAGCTCTGAACTGCTCTCTAAACTTGTTTAAGAAGTTGGGGTTGTGTATCAGAATCACATTACCTCATTATTTCACTGAGTGGAACTTGGGAAACAGATTATCCATGGGAAGAAAAATTTAAAGGTCAAAGAGTATTTAAATGAAAATCAACTAGAGTGAGAATTCCCTTCATGCTGGTAACTTTGCTTCAGTGCAGGTAATAGTGGATCCATTCACAAAAGGGGCTTGCTCCTTTTGGTTCCTTACCCAGGTATACACTCGAGAGACAATATTTCTTTGTTTGGCCAGATACCTGATCTCTGTGGGCAAAGGCCACATGCTTCATTTCCCTAGGACAGCATCTTATCTGATTGATTGGTGGCCAGGGAAGATCTGTGTCCTATGAACAGAATTCTAGTGCAGATTGAGAACGGCCAAAAAGCAAGGGGTAAGGTAGATCTCAGAGGACCTGGAACAAGTTAGACTTTCATTTCAAAATATCCCCTGAAACAGTTTTGAAGTTGTTCCTCAGAATTTCGGCCTTAAGGAATTGTAATCTGAGCTAGACTAGAGAGCTGGAGAACATCTTAACTATGTCAGGAGAATATTTACAAGCGAAAAGCTGGTTGAGAAATTAGCCCAGCAGGGAGCCAATAAGTGGGAAGAGCCAAGGGACCTATAGAACTCCAAAAGTTCCCCAAGGCCAGAAGGAATTAGAGGGTCTGGAGGGAGTCAGAAAATCAGATACTTTTGTGCAGAGAAATTGCTGGCTTGAGAAGACATGGACAGGCTTTCTATAGCCCCCAGGCAGTGGTCTTTGGGTGAAGCCATCAGTGATCTTGGGAGCACTGGCTCAAGCAGCCCATCCTGCAAACCTTGGAAGGCCAGAAAAGACTTGGCATCTTTCCTCTTTTCCTCTGTTTTCTCACTGACATTGAAGAGACTAGACAGACCTTCCTAAAAGAATATGTATGTATCTCGAGACTGGCTTGGTAGTCAGTGTTCAAACCTATCAGCCTATTTAATAAAAGAGACAATTTGCCTCTATTCACAAGTTACTGGCACAGATACTTTGAGTAAAATCAGTTACCCACTAGTGTCCCTGTCCTGTTCCTTCCCAAGACACAGGCTGATAGAGGCACTACTTTGTTTCTATACCCGCTAGCTCCTCCATTAACTCGGGCCACCAGGTCTGAACTGTGACCTCTGGAGCCACACTGGCCAGCAGTGGGGACAGGTGAGAGGAAAGCCCTAGAGTCTGAAAATACAGCAGCTCCAGAGGATTTCTTGGGAATTTTCTTGTGCTCATGACTTGAGAAGGAAGAGTAGTACTGCAAGTTAGGTTCTACCCCACCCCAGACCCCTCCTCAAATTGTGAGCCTGGGGTAAAGCTGAGGGCAGGCAAGGTGGGGCCCTTCTCTGTCTTATCTTTGGAATTTCCAGAGTGCTAACCTTCCCTTCCTCTTCCTGGCATCCTACATTCCAGCTTCCCCAAAGGTCAACTCCCACCCCTTCCCAGACAAGGTGCTAGAGGGGAGGGGTTTACTCCTCAGCTTATTAGGATTCACAGCTGTTCTCTCAGAGATGGGGGCACAGAGCCCCTGGACAGGACCCTTGAAGAGACACCTTCATGTGTGGGGGCCAGTCCATCCCTTCCCACTCGTCAGCCCAAGTCTAACTCCATGCCACCCCTGTGGCTCTCCACCCTTTCAGATCAAGATGCTGTCCGATCAGAAACGGGAGCTGGAACATCGTCTCAGCGCCACGTTAGAGGAAAATGACCTGCTCCAAGGGACCATGGAGGAGCTGCAGGACCGGGTACTGATCCTGGAGAGGCAGAGCCATGACAAAGACCTCCAGGTACTGGGGCAGAGAAGCTGGCCTGCAGGGTGAGCGTCAGGTAAAAGGAGCACTTGGCTGCTTAGCCAAAAAGGAGAGGCCAGGAGACCGGCACCACCACTGGGGTGGGAGTGGGCACGGCCGAGGTCTCTCGGCAGGCCCTGTTTGTGATTGCCCTGGGGCCTACACTGGCATGGCTGTTCTGGCCCTACCTGGGAGAAGTGCATCTCTCCCCACAGGTCATCCCTGTCATTTGTTCTGAGCCACTGGCCCCTGGATCAGGTTCACAGAGTTCTTTCTGGGTTATTAACGTGGCTGGAACACTGTGGCTGTCATTCCAGCCTCCCAGCATTTGTGAGCTCTGCCAGAGGATTTCAGAGGCTCGGCTCACAATGCTCTCTGCTGCTGGTGGCCCAGGCTGATGGTTTGTAGAGCAGAAACCAAGAAGCTGCCCACTGAACACAGCAAGACATATCCTGCTTCTGAGAGTTGCCAGAAAAGGCACAGGCGACTCCTTTGTGAGCCTAATTGGCCTCTCTTCTTTTCTTCCTAAAGGAAATTGCTTTATGCACATTTGTCCTTATTTGGGAACTTTCACCAGGCCTCATCTGAATCCCCAAGTTCATACTTGACAACAAACAGTCCCACACACAAAAAGATAAAAAAAAGACTCCCAACCTCCCCAGAAATAAGTAGCATCTGCAATCAAGAAAGCTTTCCCGGGCCTGCCTGGGAACATCTGGGGCTGTGGCCAGGAGCACACTGCTTCCCCATGCACAGCCTTCAGGAGGGGCAGCAAGTAGACTAAGTCATCATGGTGTAATTAGAGCAGGGTGGTCAGCAAGTTGTCCACGAACACCAAGTGGGTCCCTGCCCAAAGACAAGGCCACCGCGGGCCCCCACTGGGCCCTCAATGGTTGTAGGCTCATCAGGAAAGCCCTGGGGACTGAGCAAAGGAAACAGCATCCTAGGCGAAGGCCACGTGTTGACTCCATCAACGAAGCTGCCATCTGAGGGATGAACCTCTTTGAGGGCAAATTAGTAGCTTCTCTCTACCCATGGTTTTTGTACCTTCAGCTCAGAACTTCACATATAGTAGGGCCTCAGTAAGGGTTGAATAGAAAAATGGTACTAAAGCCTCACAGCAGTTTCCAAGGTGGGAAGGAGTTTGCTAATTTTTAAGGTTGATGGTGATAACAGTGGACATTTGCATGCTTCTTTATCGGAAACAGGGTGCTTTCACATACATTGTAAAACTGAGAGCTAGAGAAAGATGAATCGTTGACCCACAGCAGTGCAGTAAGTCCTTGGTAGAATCGAGAGTAGAACCCCCTACCTGCTTTACCTGTGCTCCGTAATAAGGTTTTCATATCACTCACCTGAAAGTCTGTTTCACCATCGTTACCCTTCAAGCACTCCCCTGAGGGCTGCCGAGGTAGGGTATGGAGAGGAAAAGGAAAAGAAGTACAAGAAAATGGCATGAAATTCACAAATAAAAAGTCCTTATTTCAAACCAATGATTGGGGGCCTGGGACGGGGGGAACAGGCTGAAATGTGGACCTTCCAGTCCCTGCCTAACGCAGTGGGCTGTCTCAGCATTGACACAGTCGTGCCACCTCCATGCCTTCTCCATCTGCACAGCCACTGTCTTCCCATGGGGCATCTTCAAGAATGAAAGGGTGTCAATCACCCAAGGCCCTACATCAGGCCAGGCTGTTCCCACTTTGATCTGGAAAAGCTTCATTTACAGGCTGAATTCTCATCTTTCTCAACTATTGATAATTCTTTTCCTTCTGTTTATGTGAAATTTCCTTAAGCTGCCGGTAATTACCAGTGTCCTCCAGAAAGCCTTTTCTGTTGTTGAAATGGCCTATCCTAAAATGCCCTGTTGTTGAAAAATCCAGAAATAAAAATTCCTGCTCACTCAGGTAGGGGTTGAATGGTCCTAAACCAAACTTGTAAAATGTAGGGATAGCGGCCTCAGAATGTATATAATCCCATGATTTATAGAGCAGGGGTGAGAGGAAGACTGAGCAGGCAGGGCACAGGCCTGCCACCTCTGCCACAACCAGAGTACCTCCCTTTTGATTTGTTTCACTGTGTAATTTGGAATTCTGCATAAGACTTAGAGGACAGGGTTCTGCTGCCAAAACAGATTTTTTTTTTTAACTAGTGATCAAATCCAATTCTAATTTTTTTCAGGTTTAAAATAGGAAAAGTTATTCATTGAGCACCCCAGTGTGTTTCAAGCAGGTTGCTAAATGCCCAGTGAAGGAAATAGTTTGTCCCTCTAAAGACCACTTAACAATGCCCTATTCCATACCCAGCTGGCTTCTTACGTTTTGTGCCAGGACCCAGTACCGGTGAGTGGGCAGATATCATCAGCAGAGAGCACAGGCCCTGTGCACTGTGGGGTGCCCCAGGAGGTAGTAACTGGGAGTCTAGCCCTAGCTCTGACACTATTTGTGTACTGTTAGGCAAATCGCTTAACATGGTACTTAACATCTCCGTTTCCTCAAATGTAAAATGGGGAGAGTACCCCCACTTGTGCCAACTTTAGGGACAAGAGTGTTGAATTCTTAAACTTAATATATTTTGTTTTAATGTCATCCGTGTTCATAAGTATATATACATTTAGTGTACCTTTTGTTCTATAAAGGCTGATATTTCTTATTTTAGGGGATTCTTATATTTAACAGCCTCTTCTCTGGTTTGGTTTGGTTTTTCTGCATATGTCCATCCAGTTGATAATCGGTTATTGGCCAGAAAGCACAGACCTGTCCTGGCCTTTTGTTCTCTTTCTGTTATAATTAATTAAGCATCTTTGAGTGTGCATGAGTAATTGAACTAATTTTATCCAGTGCATAAGAACTTGAACTTGTCTCTCCTGAACTTCTCATGCTGAGACGTATGTGGAATTGTCTGGAAAATAATTGTAAAGCTTTTTGCCAGTTTAATATGCCATTTGTAATTGTGCCAAATGCTTCTTAGGAATGTCTCTTTTTAAAACCATGATTTCTTCTTTCTGAATTTCCTCAGAACTGGGGCTGGAAGAAGTCCCAATGGACTAGCAGGTATCAGAACCATGGGAAACTGTGCAGATCAGGCTGGCCAATACCTTTTCATTCTTTGAGTAGCCAGGCTCTAGACCCTTCCTAGTTAGGACTCATCCAGATCACTGGTGCCACTAACCAACTATTTCCTGATGCAGGCTGGCAAAGGTGAAGCTTCCAGAACCCCTGAAGGATTGACTAAAAGCACTGCAGGGCGGCTTGCTCCTTGTATGAAAACTACAGAGCTCTGAGATGCTGCCAGCTGCCCTGTAGTCTCTGCATCTCTGCAGGAGCCACAAAACCCACTTGGCCAAGAGTCCAAAACAGACCAATGCAAAGGCCACACTCTAATGGAGCAGGGGTGACCCCAGAAATGCTGTTTTATAAAAGAATAAACTAGTTCAATTTCTCTCTCCCCCAAAAAATCCGATTTTTTGTCTTTATTATTATTATTAGAGCAGTTGCAGGTTTGCAGGAAGTAGAGTTCCCATATATCCTTTCCCCCCGGTTTTCTCTGCAAACATTTTGAATAAATGTGCTACCTTTACAATTGATGAAACAATATTGTTATAATTATGTTATTAAATTATGTCCATAGTTTACATTAAGGTTCACTCTTTGTGTTGTATAGTTCTATGATTTGTTTTTTGTTTTTTTTAATTCTAGTAACATATGTAATCTAAAATTTCCCATTTTAATTACTTGCACATACACAAGTCAGTGTTACTAATTACATTCATAATATTGTGCTACCATCACCACCTTCCTGTGGTGGGGTAGCAATGCAGGAGTGACCCAGGCAGCCCAGTAAGGTGGCCTTGCTGGGTGAGGGTGGGGAGCAGCAAGTGTGGTCTTGCTGGGAGCTGGGGGAGGAGCGAGGTGGGGATCAAGGGGGGCCTTGCAGGGCATGGGGGAGCAGGGGCAGCAGCCCGTGAGGGTAGCCCTGCCAGGTATGTGGGAGCTGTACAGATGGCCATGAGGGAGGTCTTGCCAGGTGTAGGTGGGTGCAGGAGGAAGCCAGACTGGTGCTTGGACTCCAGAGGACAGGATATGACGATACAACATAAAGGAAGGAGCTGGACAGGGAGGCTGAGAGGCCACCAAAGAAGAACTGGCTCTTAGGAACTGGTCTGTGCCCCTTTGTGGGTCCCTGGCCTAGTTTTGATCAGTTGAAAAGATGGACAAGTCTAAAGAATTAGAATAAGCTGAAACAAGTGTCAAAGAAGAGCTTATCACAAAACCAAACAGTAAAATCCTAGACAAGAGAGAAGCTGACCATCAGAGTAAACTCATCAAGATAAGCAGATGCCTAGATACCAGCAAAAACTTACAAGCCATATTGAGAAACTGGAAGATATGGCCCAATCAAATGAACAAATTTATAAGTCGGAGGAGACAGAATTTGGAACAACTAATCAAAGGTGTGCATACAAATCTCCTAAATCAATTCAAGGAGATGAGGGAAGGAATAAAGGATATTAAGAAGATACTTGGTGAGCATACAGAAGAAATTGAAAACATACATGGAAAAATAACAGATCTTATGGTAATGAAAGGCACAACAGAAGAGATTTAAAATACACTAGAATCATACAACAGCAGAATTGAACAGGCAGGCGAAAAAATTAGTGAATTAGAAGACCAGACATTTGAAATTGCACAGATAGAAGAACAGATACAGAAAAAAATTGAGCAGGGTCTCGGGGAATTGAATGACAGCACGAAGCACACAAACATACACGTTAAGGGTATCCCAGAGGAAGAACAGAAGGGTAAAGGGGCAGAAGGAATGTTTGAGGAAATAATGGCCAAAAATTTTCCAACTCTTATGAGGGACGAGATGTACACGTCCAGGAAGCACAGCATACTCCAAACAGAATAAATCCTAACAGGAATACTCCGAGACACATACTAATCAGATCGTCAAATGCCAAAGATAAAGAGAATCCTGAAAGCAGCAAGAGAAAAGCAATCCATCATACACAAGGGAAGCTCCATAAGATTAAATGCTGTTTTCTCATCAGAAACCATGGCAGTGAGAAGGCAGTGAAATGACATGTTTAAGGTACTGAAAGAAAAACTGCCAGCCAACAATTCTGTATCTGACAAAATTGTCCTTCAAAAATGAGGGAGAAATTAAAATATTCACAGATAAACAGAAACTGAGAGAATTTGTAAACAAGAGGCCCACCCTACAAGAAATACTGAAGGGGAAGTTCTGCAAGATAAGAAAAAACAGGTGAGAGAGGCTTGGAGGAGAGTGTAGAAATGAAGCTTTTAGTAAAGGTGAAAAGGTAAAAAGAGAGACAAAAATAAGATATGACATATAAAAGCCTACGGATAAAATGGTTGAAGTAATTACTACCTTTCCAAGAATAACATTGAATGTTAATGGTTCAAATGCTCCAATTACAAAACACGGTTTGGCAGAATGAATTTTAAAAATATGATCCATCTTTATGCTGTCTACAAGAGACTCACCTTAGACCCAAGAACATAAAGAGACTGAAAGTGAAAGGTTGGAAAATGATAATTCATGCAAACAGTAACCAAAAAAAGACGGGTACCGATACTAATATCGGACAAAATAAACTTTAAATGCAAAACTGTTATAATAGACAAAGGACACTGTATATTAATAAAAGTGGCAATCGACCAAGAAGAAAGAACAATTATAAATATTTATGCACCGAACCAAGGTGCCCCAAAATACATGAGGCAAACACTAGCAAAATGAGGAGAGAAATAGATGCCTCTACAATAATAGTGGGGGACTTCAATACACCATTCTCAGCAGTAGACAGAACATCTAAACAGAGGATCAATAAAGAAACAGATCTTGAAAATACAATAAAGGAACTTCACCTAAAGGACATATACTGAACATTGCACCCCAGAATAGCAAGATTTACATTTTTCTTGAGTGCTTATGAAACATTCTCCAGAATAGACAACATGTTAGATCACAGAAAAGTCTCAAAGAGTTTAGAAAAATTGAAATTATACAAAGCACTTTCTCTGACCACAATGGAATGAAGCTGGAAATCAATAAAGTTTGGAGAACTGGAAAATTCACAAATATATGGAACTTAAACAACACACTCCTAAATAATCAGTGGGTCAAAGAAGAAATTGCAAAAGAAATCAGTAAATCTCTGAAGGTGAATGAAAATGAGGACACAGCTTATCAAAACATATGGGATGGGGAAGATGTGGCTCAAGCAGTTGAGCACCCTCCTCCCACATGGGAGGTCCCGACTTCGGTTCCTGGTGCCTCCTGAAAAAGCAAAACAAACAATAAAATGAACTCAAGGAAGCTGATGTGGCTCAGTGGTTGAGTACCGGCTTCCCATATACAAGGTCCTGGGTTCAATCCCCAGCCCCTGGTACTTTAAAAAACAAACAAACAAAAAAGCCTATGGGATGCAGCAAAGGCAGTGTGAGAGGAAAATTTATAGCCCTCAGTGCTTATATTTAAAAAGAAGGGAAGCGGCTGTGGCTCAATCAGTAGGGCTCCCGTTTGCCACGTGGGGGGCCCTGGGTTCGGTTCCCGGGGCCTCCTGGTGGGGGCAGGCCCGCCTGCATGGCGTGGTTGGCTGACCCAGCGAGCGCGGGCAGCAAGGGGGGGATAAATGAATAAATAAATAAAATCTTTAAAAAAAATAAATAAATAAAAATAAAAATAAAAAAATCAAAAGAAGACAGGAGTGGATGTAGCTCAAGTGGTTGAGCGCCTGCTTCCCATGTACGAGGTCCCGGATTCCATCCCCGTACCTCCTAAAAACAAACAAACAAACAAATGAAAAAAATAAACCACCTCTCATTGGGGAGCAGATGTAGCTCAATGGTTGAGCGCCTGCTTCCTATGTACGAAGTCTAGGGTTCAATCTCCAGTACCTCCTAAAAAAAAGAAAAAGAGAGAGTTCCGGGAAGATGGCTGTCAGAGTTTGATGTAATTATGAATTCCAAAAATATAATTGAATCATGCTTGTAAACTAATCTGTTAATCTGGGCATGATTAGGTTAGGATTAGGGTGTTGAGCCCCACCCCTTGGTGGGTGGGGAATTGAATATAAAAGGCAAGGCAAAGGACAGTTGAAGCAGTCTTTTGAGAAGCAGTTTTGATGTTGGAAAGAAGGCCCCAGGAGAAGAGAAGCAAGCCGTGCACCTGATCGTCTACAGCTGACCTTGTGGAGGAAACAGGAGCTAAGCCCGGAGAGAAACGCAGCCCCGGGAAGAGAGGAACCCCAGAAGCCTGAACCCTGGCAAACACCGGCAGCTGTCTTGCTCTAACACGTGGCAATGGACTGTGGTGAGAGAAGAAACTTAAAGCTTTATGGCCTGGTATCTGTGGACTTCTACCCCAAATAAATACTCTTTATAAAGACCAACCCATTTTTGGTATTTTACATTAGCACCCATTTGGCTGACTAATACAATGGCATTGGAGTCGGGAGGCAGGGCTCACCTCTCACAAAAACAGTGGAGAAAGGACCAAAAGCTGTCCAAGGTGCTTGTTTTGGGGTTCAGCAGACCAGGACAGTGCTGCATAACTCCCAGGAGGGCCAGGGACAGAGAGACGAAGAACCTGAAACAACAAACGTGAGTTATCAGACCCCCACGGTGACCAGGAAGGGCTCCCAATCCCCACCCACAAGATACTCAGCTGGTATGAAACCCATGGCTTGCTGCAGCCTACTGAGAAGAGAACAGACATCTTCCTCCCTGTCAGCTGTTATAAGGAAAAAGGGAGGGGAAGTCAGGGGGCTTCTATTAAGTGAATTCAGCCAGCAGAGCCCACTTTGAATCTCGGCTCCGGCCAAACCAAAACACGGGAAAGCAGAGACTGAAGGAAACACCGGGGAGTGGATGTAGTTCAAGTGGTTAAGTGCCTTCTTCCCATGTATGATGTCCCAGGTTTGATCCCTGGTACCTCCTAAAAAACAAAACAAACAAGCCAACAAATGAAAAAAACATCTCTCATTGGGGAGTGGATGTAGCTCAGTGGCTGAGCGCCTGCTTCCCATGTCCGAGGTCCTGGGTTCATTCCCCGGTACTGCCTACAAAAAAAACCCACGTCTGTGGAAAGTTATGCTGAAGAGTGCTATCTTCTGGCTGGTCTGTAAATTGCATGGAGAAAAACTGGGTTTTAGGTCTCTCTTAACCTGAACTCCTGGGAGAAAATCTGTCCCCCATTAGTGAGTCCCTAGCCCAATTTTTTAAATTAAAGATCATGTTTTTTTTGTATCCCTCCCACCCGAGATGGCTCCCTTGTCTGTTCGCTTGTTGTTTTTACTCGTCGTTTTTTTGTTCATTGTCTGCTTGTTGCCTGGTTTTTCTTTTATGAGGCATTGGGAACTGAACCCGGGACCTCCCGTGTGGGAGGCAGGCACTCAACTGCTTAAGCCAATTCTGCTCCCTGTTCATTGTCTTGCTCGTTGTTTTTACTCATTGTCTGCTCGTTGTTTGTTTGTTTTCTTTAGGGGGCCCTGGGAACCAAACCCAGGACCTCCCATGTGGGAGGTGGGCACTCAACTGCTTGAAACACATCCACTCTTCCTGGCCCAATTTCGAATACTTAAGCTAGAATAAGTTGAACCAAATATCAAAGAAGACCTATGAAGAAAAAAATAAATAAATAAATAAGAGAAAAATTGGCCATCAGAGTAAATTCACCAACATATTCAGATGCCTAGATATCAGCAAAAAATTACAAGCCAAACTAGGAAACAGAAAGAGATGGCCCAGCCAAAGGAACAAACCAAATATCCTGAAGAGATACAGGATTTAAGACAATTAATCAATGATACTCTCATATTCTCCTAAATGAATTCAAAGAATTGAAGGAATATATGACTAAAGAGATAAAGGATATTAAGATGACACTGGGTGAGCATAAAGAACAATTTGAAAGCCTGCAAAGAAATGTAACAGAGTTTATGAGAATGAAAGACACAATGGATGAGATTAAAAATACAATAGAGGGGAGCCTGCTTCCCATGTACGAGTTCCTGGGTTTAATCCCTGGTACCTTCTAAAAAAAATACATTAAAGGCACATAAGAGCAGATTTTAATTGCTCAAAGACAGAATTAGTGGTTTTGAAGACAGAACATCTGAACTGAAAAAGAGAACAGAAAAAGAAGAAAATGGAAATAATGGAACAGGGTCTTACGGAATTGAATGACAATGCGAAACACACAAACATTCACATTATTGGTATCCCAGAAGGAGAAGAGAATGGAAAGGGGCAGAAAGAATATTTGAGGAAATAATGACTGAAAACTTCCCAACCCTTATTATGAAAGACATCAGCATCCTCCTAGTTCTGGTGTGGGGGCTAAGCTGGAGTGGTAGAAGGATATCAATATCCAAGAAGAATAACGCACCCCAAACAAAATAAATCCAAATAGACCTATCTCAAGACACCTACTATTCAAAATGACAAATATCAGAGATAGAGGATCCTGAAAGCAGCAAGAGAAAAGCAAGGCATCACATACAAGGGAACCTCAATAAGATTAAGTGCCGACCTCTTATCAGAAACCATATGGAGGCAAGAAGAAAATGGTATGATGTATTTAAGGTATTGAAAGACAAAAACTGCCAGCCAAGAATTCTGTATCCGGCAAAACTGTTCTTCAAAAATGAGAATGAGGGGAGCGGGTGTAGCTCAGTGGTTTGAGCGCCTGCTTCCCATGTTCAATCCCTGGTACCTGCTTTTAAAAAAAAAAGTGAGTTCTAAGTCTTCAGAGACCAAAAAAAAAAAAAAAAAAAACTGATAGAGTATGTCACCAAAAGACCAGAATTACAAGCTATTAAAGGGACTGCTGCAGCCTGAAGGGATAAAACAAGGGCGAGAGACTTGGAGAAGGGTAAATTAAGGGGTAAAAAGACAATAGTAAGATATGACAACAGAAAGCCAAAGGACAAAATGAATGAAGTAAGTAATGCCTTTACAGTAATAGCATTGAATGTTAATGGCTAGAACTCACCAATCAAAAGACATAGACTGGGAGTGGATGTGGCTCAAGCAGTTGAGCACCCATAGTGGGTGGAAAAAGGGAAAGTTCATAAATATATGGAGATTAAACAATACACTCTTAAATAATCAGTGGGTCAAAGAAGAAATTGCAAGAGAATTCAGCAAATATCTTGAGACAATTGAAAAAGCGAACACAACATATTAAAACCTATGGGATACCACAAAGGCAGTGCTGAGAGGGAAATTTATAGTTCTTAATGCTTACATTAAAAAAGAAGAAAGAGCAAAAATTGAAGATTTAACTGAACACCCGGAGGAACTAGAAAAAGAATAGCAAACTAATCCTAAACCAAGCCAAAGGAAAGAAATAGTAAAGAGCAGAGCAGAAGTTAATGAAATCAAGAACAACAACAACGACAGAAACAATCAACAAAAACGACAGAAACAATCAACAAAACCAAAAGTTGGTTCTTTGAGAAGATCAACAAAATTGGCAAACCCTTAGCTAGACTGACAAAGAAAATAAGAGAGACGATGCAAATAAATACAATCAGAAATGAGAGGAGGGGCCATTACCAATGACCCCACAGAAATAAAAGAGGATACTATGAACAACTGTACGCCCACAAACTAGACAATGTAGACAAGATGAACAAATTCCTAGAAACCCACAAACCACCCTACACTGACCCTAGAAGAAATAGAAGACCCCAACAAACCAATCACAAGTGAAGAGATTAAAGCAGTCATCAAAAACCTCCCAAAGATGAAAAGCCCAGGGCCAGATGGCTTCACAGGTAAATTCTACCAATCATTCAAAGATGACCTAATACCAATCTTGCTCAAGCTCTTCCAAAAAACTGAACAGGAAAGAACACTACCAAACTCATTCTATGAAGCCAACATCACCCTAATACCAAAACTGGACAAAGACACTACAAAAAAAAAAGATTACTGACCAATATCCCTAATGAATGTAAATGCAAAAATCCTCAACAAAATACTTACAAACTGAATCCAAAAACACATTAAAAGAATTATACACCACAATCAAGTGGTTTTTATCCCAGGTATGCAAGAGTGGTTCAATACAAGAAAATCAATTAGTGAAATAAACCACATTGATAAATTGAAGAAAAATAACATGAGCCTCTTGACTGATGCAGAAAAGGCATTTGACAAAATACATCACCCTTTCTTGATAAAAACACTCCAAAAGACAGGAATAGAAAGAAACTTTCTCAATATGTTAAAGTACATATACAAAAAAACCTACAACTAGCATTGTAGTCAATGGTGAAAGACTGAAAGCTTTCCCACTGAGATCAGGAACAAAGTAAGGATGCCCACTGTCACCACTGTTATTCAATATTGTGCTAGAAGTTCTAGCTAGAGCAATTAGACTAGATAAAGAAATAAAAGGCACCCAAATAGAAAAGGAAGAAGTAAAACTTTCACTATTCGCTGATATGACCGTATATCTAGAAAATCCTGAAGAATCTGCAACAAAGCTACTAGAACCAATAGACAAGTTCAGCAAAGTGGCAGGATACAAGATTAATATGCAAAAATAGATAGCATTTCTATACACTACTGATGTGCAATCTGAGGAGGAAATCAGGAAAAAAATCCATTTATAATGTGCAACTAAAAGAATCATATATTTCGGAATAAATATAACCAAGGACATAAAGGACCTGTGTTCAGAAAACTATAAAACATTGCTAAAATAAACCGAAGAAGACTTAAATAAATGGAAGAACAGTCCATTTTAATGGACTGGAAGACTAAATATCATTAACATGTGAATTCTACCCAAACTGATTCACAGGTTCAATGCAATCCCAAATAAAAATCCCAACAGCCTTTTTTGCATAAATGGAAAAGCCGATTATAAAATTTATTCGGAAAGGTAAGGGGCCCCAAATAGCGAAAAATGTCTTTAAAAAGAAGAACGACTTTGGAGGACCCTCACATCCTGACTTTAAAGCATATTACTTAGCTACGGTGGTTAAAAAAAAAAAAACCAGCACGGTACTGGCAAAAAGACAGACAGACTGACCAATGGAACCAAATTGAGGACTCAGAAATAGACCCTCACATCTACATTCAAGTGATTTTTGATAAGGTGGTCAAGCCCTCCCAGCTCGGCCAGGGCAGTCTATTCAACAAATGGTGCTGGGAGAACCAGATAGCCATATCCAAAAGAAAGAAAGAGGACCCCTATCTCACACCTTATACAAAAATTAACTAAAAATTAATCAAGGGAAAAAGAAGGGAAGAAGGAAGAAGAGGGAAGAGGAGAGGGAGGAGGAGGAGGAGGGTGGTGGCGGCACCGTGGCGGAGGAGCAGGAGCAGGAGGGGGATGGAGAGGAGAAGGCTCCTGGGTGGCATGGCGCTCCTGCTCCTCCAGGCGCTGCCCAGCCCCCTGTTAGCCAGGGCTGAGCCCCCGCAGGATAAGGAAACCTGTGTGGGTACCAACAATCAAAGCTACATATGTGACACGGGACACTGCTGTGGACAGTCTCAGTGCTGCAACTACTACTATGAACTCTGGTGGAAGGACCACTGCAAATTGACCAGCAGGGAGTGGGGGCCGCCTTCCAAACCCCAGTTGGTTCCCAGCTCTCTAGCAATCCAGGCCACTGGACAGAGGGAGGCTGATCAGGAGCAAGGGGGCTGGTATCAGCTGACATAGCACCTCGTTCCTAGTAGGGGCTCAGTAAATATGAGTTAACTAGCTTTTTAGTGAATTTAGCCAAGAACAGAAACCAGAATTGGATTTTGGACTTGTTTTTAACCTGTTTCTTTATGGAATACTTTTTGGGAGTTAAGGGAAATTTAAAGGAAACCCTTCCCTCTGTGGTTATGCCTGTAACAACAATAGTCATAATAAGTGAGAGAACTTCTTATATGGCAGGCACAGTTCTGAGTACTCTACATATTTTAACTCATTTAGTCCTCATAATGACCAGTTAAGGTAGAGGCCATTATTTTTCCCCATTTTATAAATGATGGAAGTAAAGAACAGAGAATTAAAGCAGAACAAAATGCCCAAGGTCACAGAGCCAGAAAATGGCTGAACCCAGGCCATTTGCCTTTTCTCTGTCTGTGGTCATGCTTATAAGAAAATGGTCTAGTATTCCACATGACTTTGCAAGTTCCCCAAAATCTTTATTTCTCAAAATCAGACCTTTTCCACAGTGGCAGTGGCAGTAGATCCTGCTGAGAGCTAGCTCTGAAGGGTCATGTACCACTCTTCAAAACTAGAACCTCAGCTTCCACCAGGGAAGTTACCCATCATCCTGTGGTGTGAAATAGAAGGATTTATAGCATGCTTTGGCTTCCTAATGGGGAGTTTCCTGCCATTTGAGGAGTGGTGTTCTCCCAAGTTTATAGTGAACTCTGGGGCACATGACTCAGTTCCTACATTGACTGTGATTGTTTAAAAAAAAAACACCATTTTTCCATTTAGCATGACAACGCTCCCCACAGTGAGGTCACAACTTGCAATATTGTCATTGAAGAATGTTGTCTCTGGGTAGGTGGTAGGAAAGGAGGTACCTGCATCTTTCTCTGTGTGTCTTTTTCATTAGGTTTTCCTTTTTAAAACTTTCTTACCTGTTTGTGAAATCTAGCTAAAAGATTAAAATATGCACAACTCCCTAAAAAAAAAAAAATTAATCAAGGACCTAAATATAAAAGTGATAACCATAAAAGTCCTAGGAGAAAATGTAGGAAAACATCTTCAAGATCTTGTGGTAGGTGATAGTTTCTTAAACCTTATGTCCAAAGCACGAGCAACAAAAAAAAATAGATAAATGGGACCTCCTCAAAATTAAACACTTTTGCACCTCAAAGGACTTTGTCAAAAGGGTGAAAGGGCAGCCAACTCACTGGGAGAAAATATTTAGAAATCACATATCCAAAAAGGGTTTAAAATCCATGATATATAAACAGATCATATAACTCTACAATAAAAAGACAAACCACACCTGTGTTAGTCAGCCAAAGGGTGCTGCTGCAAAGTAACAGAAATCTATTAAAAAAAAAAAAAAAAAAAAAAAGAAATCTATTGGCTTTTATAAAGGGCATTTATTTGGGGTAAAAGCTTAAACAGTTACAAGGCCCTAAAGAATCCATCCATAAGAGGTACTTCCTTACTGAAAGTCTGTTGCCATATGTTGAAGCAAGATGGCAAGCGATGCCTGAGAAGGTTCAGCCTTCCTCTCTCTTAAGGCTCCATGGGCCCAGCTTCTTCCCATCTCAGCTGTAGGCTGGCATAAGGCTAGTCTCTCTTTCCAGGGCTCGTTTCTTTCTGGGCTCAGCTGCTCTGTTTGCTTCCCAAGTTCAGCTGTAAGCTATCAGGTGAATGGCTCATTTCTCTTCCCAGGGCCTCTGCCATGTCTATGGAGCTGTCTCTCTTGCTCTGTCTTCTGTGTATCTAATTCCGTGTTTTTGATTGAGTGTCTGTTTATATAGCTCACCAAGGGGGCAGGGACTCAACCCTGCACACCCTAATGATGTGGCCAAATCAAAGCCCTAATCTTGATTTAATAAAGTAAAAGTGAAACTTCTGAATTTAATACAATCAAAGGGGTATCATGCCCAGAGGAACAGACCAGTTTATAAACATAATCAATATCTCTTTTTGGAACTCAAATAATATCAAACTGCCACAGTACCCAATTAAAAGTGGGCAAAAGACTTGAAAAGACAATTGTCCAAAGAAGAAATACAAATGGTGAAAATACACATGAAAAAATGTTCAACATCATTAGAGATTAGGGAAATGCAAATCAAAGCTACAATGAGATGATTTTACACCTATTAGAATGGCCACGATTAAAAAGCCGAAAAAAAACTAAGTGTTGGAGAGGATGTAGAAAGATAGGAATGCTTATTCACTGTTGGTGAGAATGTAGACTAGTACAGCCACTGTGGAGCACTGTTTGTCAGTTCCTGAGGAAGTTGAATATAGACTTTCCATGTGACCCTGCAATACCACTACTGGGTATATACCCAGAAGAACTGAGAACAGTGACACAAACAGACATCTGCACACTGATGTTCATAGTGGCATTATTCATGATTGCTAAAAGTTAGAAACAACCCAGGTGTCCATCAACTGATGGATGGATAAACAAATTGTGGTGTATACACACGATGGAAAAGTATGCAGCGGTAAGAAGAAATGAAGTTGTGAAGCATATGACAACATATGGAGGACATATGTTGAGTGAAGCAAGCCAGACACAAAAGGACAAATACTGTATGACTGCACTGTTATGAACTAAATATATTGTGTAAACTCATGGAGTTAATAGTTAGAATAGGTCATCAGAAAATAGAATGAGGGTAGAGAATGGAAAGTTGAGGGTTAATCTGTGAAGAATTGGTAAAAAGGTTGTAAATCTTTGGAAATTAAAAGAAATGGTGAAAGCACACCATAGTATTTGTAACTAGAAGAGCTATTATTATGGATATGACAGTGGTTGAAAGGGTAAGTCTAAGGTCATGTATGTTATTAGAAGGAAAGCTAAAGAAAGTGACGTGGGACTGTATAACATAGTGAAACCACATATAAAATATGAATATGGGTGATATGGCATATATAAGAATGTTTTTACAAAATACAAATACAAATAAAACTAGAGAGATGGAAACAGAATAGCAGCTATATGTATGGCAGGCGAAGTATAGAGAGATTGAGACGTGATGAGATTTTTTGTTTATTATTATTATTAGAATAATGAAAATGCTCTAAAAATTATTGAAGTGGGAAGCAGATTTTGCTCAAGCGATTGGGCTCCTGTCTACCATATGAGAGGTCCAGGTTCGATTCCTGGGGCCTCCTGGTGAAAAAAAGCAAGCTGGCCCAAGTGGAGAGCTGGCCCATGTGGAGTGCTGGCCCACACAGAGTGCTGGCCTGAGCAGAGAGCTGGAGCAGCAAGATGACACAACAAAAAGAGACACAGAAAAGAGACAATAAGAGAAGCAATAAGACCAGGGAGCTGAGTTGGCACAAGAGATCGAGCACATCTCTCCACTCCGGAAGGTCCCAGGATCGGTTCCTGGTGCCGCCTAAAGAGAAGACAAGGAGACACAGAAGAACACACAGAGAGCAGACAACGAGCACGAAACAATGGGGGGGGCAGTGAGAGAAATAAATAAATAAATCTTTTTAAAAAAATTATTGACGTGATGAAGGCACGACTATTAGATTATACCGAATACCACTGATTGTAAACTTTGGACGGATTTATGCTTTATTAATATGTATCAATAAAATTTGTTTTAAAAAAAAGGGAAGAAAGAGCTAAAATCAAAGACCTACCTGCACACCTGGAGGAACTGGAACAACAACAACAAACTAATTCCAAAGCAAGCAGAAGGAAAGAAAGAATGAAGATTAGAGGAGAAATAAATGAAATTGAAAATAAAAAAACAATAGAGAGTTAACAAAACAGAATGATGGTTCTTTGAAAAGATTAACAAAATTGACAAACCCTAAGCTAGACTAACAGAGAGAAAAAGAGAGAAGATGCAAATAAATAAAATCAGAAACGAGAAAGGGGACATCACCACTGACCCCACAGAAATAAAATGGATTATAAGATGATACTATGAACAACTGTATGCCAACAAATTAGACAATTTAGATGAAATGGATAAATTCCTAGAAACACACAAACAATCTACACTGAGTCTAGAAGAAATAGAAGACCTCAATAGACCAATCACAAGTAAAGAGATTGAATCAGTCATAAAAAACCTCCCAACAAAGAACCCAGGACCAGATGGCTTCAAAAGTGGAACATTACCCAACTAATTTTTATGAAGCCAATATCATCCTAATACCCAAGCCAGATAAAGATGCTACAAGAAAAGAAAATTACAGACCAATCTCTCTAATGAATTTAGATGCAAAAATCCTCAACAGGGGGAGCAGATGTGGCTCAAGCAGTTGGGTGCCCACCTCCCACATGGGAGATCCCAGGTTTGGTTCCAAGTGCCTCCTAAAGAAGACAAATAACTAGCAGACATTGAGCAAAAACAGACTTAACAGGGAGCAGTTGTGGCTCAAACAGTTGGGTGCCCACCTCCCACATGGGAGATCCCAGGTTCCGTTCCCCATGCCTCCTAAAGAAAAAATAAACAATGAGCAGAAAACAACAAGCTCAAATAATGAGCAAAAACAATGAACAAAACAGACAAAGGAGGCATCCCAGGGTGTGAGGGAGATAGGAATAGAAGGAAACTTCCTCAATATGACAAAGGACATATATGAAAAAAACCAGCTAACATCATATTCATTGGTGAAAGACTGAAAACTTTCCCTCTAAGATCCGGAACAAGATAAGGATGCCCACTGACACCACTCTTATTCAACATGTGTTAGAAGTTCTTGCTAGAATGTCAATCTTGGCCAAATTGATTTATAGATTCAATGCAATACCAAACAAAATCCCAACAGCTTACTTTACAGAATTAGAGAAGGCAATTACCAAATTCATCTGGAAGGGTAAGTGCACCCAAATAGCCAAAAGCATTCTAAAAAAGAAGAGCAATGTGGGAGGAATTTCACTGCCTGACCTTGAAACATACTACAAAGCTACAGTGGTCAAAACAGCATGGTACTGGCATAAAGATAGACATATCGATCAGTGGAATAGAATTGAGAATCCAGAAATATACCCTCACCTATACAGGCAACTTGTTTTTGACAAACCTACCAAGCCCACGCTAATGGGAAAAAAGTCTCTGCAACAAATGGTGTTGGGAGAACTGGATATCTATAACCAAAAGAATGAAAGAGGACCCCTATCTCACCCCCTATACAAGAATCAACTCAAAATGCATCAAAGATCTAAATATAAAAGCCAGGACCATAAAACTACTAGAAGAAAATGTAGGGAAACATCTTCAAGACCTTGTAGTAGGTGGTGGTTTCTTGGACCTTACACCCAAAGCACATGCAACAAAAGAAAAAGTAGATAAATGGGACCTCCTCAAAATTGAACACTTTTGCACCTCACGGGACTTTGTCAAAAGGGTGAAAAGGCAGCCAAATCAATGGGAAAAAATATTTGGAAATCACATATCTGATAAGGTTTTAATATCCAGGATATATAAAGAGATGTTACAACTCAACAATAAAAAGACAAATGACCCAATTAAAAAATGGGCCAAAGACTTGAATAGACATTTCTCCGAAGAAGAAATATAAATGGCAAAAAAACACATGAAGAAATGCTCAACATCACTCATGATTAGGGAAATGCAAATTAAAACTACAATGAGATATCATTTCACACCTATGAGAATTGCCACTATTAAAAAGACAGAGAACTACAAGTGCTGGAGAGGATGTGGAGAGATAGGAACACTTCTTCACCGTTGGTGGGAATGTAGAATGGTACAGCCACTGTGGAGGTCTGTTTGGCAGTTCCTAAAGAAGTTGAATATAGACTTGCCCCGTGACCCGGCAATACCACTACTGGGTATATACCCAGAAGTACTGAGAGCAGTGACACGAACAGACATCTGCACACCGATGTTCATAGCAACATTATTCACCATTGCCAAAAGTTGGAAACAACTGAGGTGTTCATCAACAGACGAATGGATAAACAAACTATGGTCTATTCACACGATGGAATATTATGCAGCTGTAAGAAGAAATGAAGTCATAAAGCATATGGCAACATGGATGACCCTGGAGGACATTATGTTGAGCAAAGCATGCCAGACATAAAAGGACAAATACTATATGAATGCGTTATTATGAACCAAATATATTGTGTAACATATTGTTTGGTTAAAAAAAAAAATTATATGTATCCATTACATTTAATTGAGAAATGTATGTATTTATTTATCTGTGTTTACTTTTTAGTTTTTAATTGTTTATATTTTCAATTATTAAATGTACAAAATAAAGTTTAAAAAATGTTAAAAAAAAAAAAAAAGTTCTTGCTAGAGAAGTTAGGCAAGAAAAAGAAATAAAAGGCATCCAAAATGGAAAGAAAGAAGTAAAACTTTCTTTTTGCAGATGACATGATCCTATTTCTAGAAAGTCCAAAAATATCTACAACAAAGCTACTAGAGGTAATTAAACAAGTTCAGCAAAGTAGCAAGATATAAAATCAACATGCAAAAATCAGTAGTGTTGGGAAGCGGCTGTGGCTCAATCAGTAGGGCTCCCGTTTACCATATGGGAGGCCCTGGGTGAAGGCAGGCCCGCCCGCGCGGCGTGGTTGGCTGACCCAGCGAGCACAAGCAGCAGGGGGGGGATTAATGAATAAATAAATAAAATCTTTAAAAAAAAAAAAAATCAGTAGTGTTTCTATATGCTAGTAATGAGCAATTTGAGGAAAAAATCAAGAACAAAATTCCATTTATAATAGCAACTAAAATAAGGATGTAAAGGACTTGTGCACAGGAAATGATACAACATTACTAAAAGAAATCAACACAGACCTAAATAAATGGAAGGACAGTTTGTGTTCATGGATTGGAAGACCAAATATTGTTAAGATGTCAATTCTACCCAAATTGATTTACAGCTTCAATGCAATCCCAATGAAAATGCCATCATCCTTTTTTTTTTTCAGAAATGGAAAAACCAATTATCAAATTTATTTGGAAGGGTAAAGGGCTCTGAAAAGCCAAAAACATCTTGAAAAAGGAAACACAAAGTTGGAGGACTCATACTACCTCACTTTTAAGCAAATTACAGGGAAGTGAATGTGGCTCAAGCAATTGGGCTCCTGTCTACCATAGGGGAGGTCCAGGGTTCGATTCCTGGGGCCTCCTGGTGAAAGCAAGCTAGCCCACGCCGGAGTGCTGGCCTGCACAGAATGCTGGCCTGAGCAGAGAGCTGGCGCAGCAAGATGACGCAACAAAAAGAGACACAGAGGAAAGACAATAAGAGACACAGTAGACC
>JAKSZT010054518.1:16261753-16311054 GCA_026826555.1 Tolypeutes matacus
TATCCAATAAGGTCTAATATCCAGCATATATAGAGTCTACAACTCAACAATAAAGAGACAGACAGCCCAATTTAAAAATGGACAAAGGAGGAAGTGGATGTGGCTCAAGTGACTGGACTCCTGTCTACTATATAGGAGGCCCAGGGTTCAATTCCCGGGGCTTCCTGGTAAAGGCAAGCTGACCTGCGTAGAATGCTGGCCCAAGTGGAGTTCTGGCCCACGCGGGAGTGCTGTCTTGAGCGGAGAGCTGGTGCAGCAAGATGACACAACAAAAAGAGACACAGAGGAAAGACAATAAGAGATGGAGTAGACCAGTGAGCTGAGGTGGCGCAAGAGATTGAGTGCCTCTCTCCCACTCCAGAAGGTCCCAGGATTGGTTCCTGGTACTGCCTAAAGAGAAGACAAGCAGACCTAGAACACACAGTGAGTGGACACAGACAGCAGAGAGCGAGCACAAAAACAAAGGGGCAGGGGAGGAATAAATAAATAAATAAATCTTTTTTTAAAAAAAAGACAGAGGATTTGAATAGATATTTTTCCAGAGAGGAAATACAAATGGCCAAAAAGCACATCAAAAGATGCTCAGCATCACTAGCTATTAGGGAAATGCAAATCAAAACCACAGTGAGATATCATTTCACACTTACTAGACTGGCCACTTTTTAAAAATTAGAAAACTACAAGTGTTGGAGAGGATGTGGAGAAATAGGCTACACTCATTCACTGTTGGTGGGAAAGTAGAATGGTGCAGCCTCTGTGGAAGACAGTATGGAAGTTCCTCAGGAAGCTATATATAGAATTTTCCTGTGAGCTGGCAATCCTTCTATTAGGTATAGACCCCGAAAAACTAAAAGCAGGGTGTGATGGTTAGGCTAATGTGAGAGCTAGGCCAGGGAATGGTGCCTAGTTGTTTGGTCTAGCAAGCACTGGGCTAATTGTAATACAAGGGCATTTCATGGACTTTAATCATCAGTGAGTTGATTGTGTAGATGGCTGGTTACATCTAAATGAACTGAGGAGATTGCCATCAGCAATGAGTGACATCTCATACAATCAGTTGAAGGCCTTAAAAGGGAAAGTGATTTCAGCATTCAGAGAGAGAATTCCCATCTCTACTTCCAACAGCCAGCATCTCTTGGGAAACTCATCAAGGACCTTCATTGGAGCCCCCAGTTCACAGCCTGCCCTATGGAGTTTGGACTTGTGCATCCCCACGGTCACATGAGACAATTTTATAAAATCTCATACTATTTGCAGATATCTCCTGTTGGTTCTGTTTTCCTAGAGAACCCTGATTAATACACAGGGACACGAACGGATTTATGCACACCAATGATCATAGCAGCACTATTCATAATTGCTAAAAGATGGAAGCAACACAAATGCCCATCAACACATGAATGGATAAACAAACTGTGGTATATACATACGATGGAATATGTTCAGCTATAAGAAGGAATGAAATACCGATGCATGCAACAATGTGGATGTTGAGTGAGATAAGCCAGGCACAGAAGGACAAATATTGTATGATCTCACTAATATGAATTAACCATAATAAGCATACTCGTAGAGGTAGAATCCTGAAGGTAGATTACCAGGAGATAGAACGGGAGTATAGAATGGGGACCTGATACTTAATCTGAGCAGAAATTACAATTAGGTTGATTGTAGTGGTTTGGAGGTAAACAGAGGTGATGGTAGTATAATATCGTGAGTGTAGATGGCAGTGCTGAGGTATGTGTGTGAGTGTGTTGAAGGGGGAGGTTGTGGGTCATATATGTTACCAGAAGAAAAGCTAGAGGATATAACATGGGATTGTATAACACAGTGAACCCTATGGTAGGCAAGGATCGGGGTTAATAATAAAAATATAAGAATGTTCTTTCAGGATCTAAAACAAAAGTACATCCTAGTACAGGGTGTTAATAATAGGGTGGTATATAGATGGGAAATACACCTAAAGCAAAATACGGACCAAAGTTAACAGTAACATTTTAACATCTTTACATCAAATGTAACAGAGGTACCACACCAATGTTAAGTGTCAACAATGGGGGGGGAATGTTATATATTTTATTATTAGAAAAATGTTACATGTCACAGAAACAACCAAATTTCCCTGTAAATTATGCTGTTTTACATGGTCAGGTATCTAGACAGACAGGGCCTTTTAAACAGCTTGGACATTGTATAACTACAGACTTCTATGAGATATAAATGTAGCCTTGTTGCCATAGGTCTGTTTTCTGGATAGATGGAGGCCTGCACAATAATTAAGAAAATATTTGGGAAGCGGCTGTGGCTCAATCAGTGGGGCTCCCGTTTGCCATGTGGGAGGCCCCGGGTTCGGTTCCTGGGGCCTCCTGGTGGGGGCAGGCCTGCCGGCACGTTGTGGTTGTCTGACCCAGCAAGCACAAGCAGCAGGGGGGGATAAATGAATAAATAAATAAAAAATCTTAAAAAAAAAAAAAAAAAAAAGGTTTACATGTGTGCAAGTAAATTTCCAACTGCTAGCGAAACCAAGATTTGTAATTAAGCAAACCTTTGTGTGGTCTTTTCACATTTCTCTCTCTCTCTCTCTCTCTCTCTCTCTCTCTCTCTCTCTCTCTCTATCATGACTGAATATTGTAAAACCATTGTTGGCAATGGGTATCAACAAAGATAACTCAATCAAATTTTTTTAATTACCAAAGGCAGGGGAATATCATTTTTCTTATTAATAAATATTTTATGGTGTGGAAAAAAAAAAGAAAATATTATACTTCCCTCTTGGGTACTCCAACTACTTTCTGAAATAACATGGCCAGAGGCTCTGGAACTTATAAGTCTTGCCTAATAAAGGAAAATAGGCTAATAAGCCAAAACCTTGATCTTAATGATTGTACTTATGAACCCTATTCCTATAATAATGTAATTGAGCCTAATTATAACTAATGACTATGAGTAGCCACCTGAAAAACTCCCTGTTACTCAAATGTGGCCTCTCACTAAGCCAAACACTGCAAATAAACTCCCTACCTGTCTCCTGACATGGGACATGACTCCCAGGAATGAGCCTTCCTGGCACTGAGGGATTATTAAGCATTAATCAGCAATGTATTTGAAGAAAGACTTTGATCAAAAGGGGGAAATATTAAGTGAAATAGAGTTTTGATGGCAAAGAGATTTCAAAGTGAGTCGGGAGGTCATTCCAGAGGTTATGCTTATGCAGGTTTCAGAAAGACTCCACAAAAAGCCACAGTAAACAAAGCCTCAAACAAAAGTGCTCCTGAGGGCCCGAGGGATGTCTAGATACCATAGGCAAGCCACACAGTCTCATAAAATCAATACCCCCTCTGTCTGGGAACATATGAAAAGCTACTTCCCCAGTAAAACAACTTAGGTATAAATCCGCTATTCATGATTCTTCTCCTTATTTTATTTGATTCTATAATTTTCAATTTATTTGTTAAGTATATTTCTCAGAGACTTAAAGCCTTCAGACTGTTTCTATGCCAGTGGAGCCCTGAAACCCGAGAGAAAAGTGGCCAACTCCTATTCTCTAGTTCTTTGAGCTTGCCCTGGACAACTAACAAAACAGTGATGATGGACCGGTGTCAGCCCAAAAGGAAGGAGTATCTTCAACCACAAGCAAAACAACTCCTTTCCCCTCCCCCATAGTATCTGCGTCCCTTCTCAGCCTGAAATCGTCAGAGTGGACATCATCCCAAATCCTACAAGACTGAGAAATGAACAAAAATAAGGGGGGAATGTAACTGCTGACTAATGCAGATTTATTGTTATTGTAGTTTTTGTCTTGTGTTAACTGAGTAATGTAACATTGATATAAAAAATAAATTTTAAAAAGGAGAGTGTGGCGGCATCCCACTGGTACAGAGTGGGAAATACTGCTCATGTGGAGGCATAGCACATGTTTGTGTGCATAGTGGTTAGCAAACTGGCTTGGGATTCCACAGTCAGGGCCTCGTAGTAAGAGCGTAGTGATTGGGTGTGGCATTTAGCAGCCTTGCTACGGGCCTGCCCTGATATTCAGCAGCAGTAAAAAGTTAATAACTTCAGCAGATAGTGGCGCCTGTTGCAGGCTCCATACTAAAGGGGCCAGAGAGGGGGTAAAGTAGAGGCAGCAAGGAACAGGGAACAGGGGCTCGGCCTGTAACCACGGAACGTGGATTGCTGTCTCCTCTCTACCACTGCGTCACTCCCTCCTCTGAGCCTCAGTTTTATCATCTGGAACCTGAGATGATTGGTCTAGTTGATCTCTGTGGCCCTGTTAGCTCTAAGAATGCAGGATTATGTGGAAACCTCTGAGATCGTTTAAAAATCCAGAAAGGGGGTGTGCAGGAAAAGTCTAAAGGGTATATAGTGCATATAATATTTGCCTTACAGAATGGAAGCTATTTGAAGAACTATTGAAAAGGAGTATCTCTAAGTAATGAGCTCATCCCAGTCTTCAGAAAGGACTGAGAATGAAGAGCTTAATGTCCAAAATGAAGGACTTAGGTTAGACAGGCAAAATATATGTAATTTCTGACCACAAGAGTTAGAACTGAAACTGTGGAACTTTCCCTGCAGAGATCTTTAAAATGGGTTGACATCTCATCTGTCTATGACAAATAAGGTGTGTGGAGAAGTGGAGAGAGCCCTGGCCCAGGGATCATGAATTCAGTTCTGCTCCACAGTGGTTTGGAGAAAGTCACTTTTCACCTGCGGCTCAATTCCCTGCTCTGTGAAATGAGGGAAATTGGCCAGATGGTGTGTGAGCTCTCCCCCAGCCATAGGGCCTTGTCTTTATCAGCTCTGTGGTAGGACACAGAGCAGGGGGAGTCTGCTTGGTGTTACTAGCCAGATGTTACCCCAAACCCCACCCCCAGCTCTACCCTTTCTCCACCTTAATTGTGTCATCAAAATATAACCTACAGTAAAGCACGTGAGTCTTAAGTGGACCGCTCAATGAATTTTTACAAATATTTGCACAAGTGTAACCACCACCTAAATCAAGCTATAGAACATTATCCACACTCCCAGAAACCTCTCTCTGGCCCCTTCCCAGTCAATACCCCACCACTTCCTCAAAGGCAAGCCTCTATTCTGACTATCCATGACGTTTGGGACCTTCCTATAAATGGAATCATACATTATGTACTTTTTTCTGTCTGGCTTTGGCTCGTGTTGTGGCCACTAGTAGTCGTGTGTACTTTTTTCTCTGTTGTATAGTATTCCAGCTTATGAATATACCACAATGTATCCCTCCTGTTTTTATTGGCATTTGGGTGATTTCCCTTTGTGGCTGTTGTGAATATTGCTGCTATAAGCACCCCATGTCTTTTGTGCACATATGCAGTCATTTTTGTTGGGTCTGGCTCATAGGAAAGATGTATATTTATCTTTATTAGAAACCGTCAAACAGTTTTTCAGAGTGGCTGTACGTTTTGCACTCTCACCAGCAATGGGAGTCTTGGTGGTTCCACATTCTCACCAACACTTGATATTATTATTAGCAGCAGCAGCAATTTATCTATTTATTTGAGTCGTTCTGGTGAAAGTCTAATGGCACATCACTTTGTGCATTTGTGTTTAATTTTTATTATGGAAATTTTCAAACTAAAAAACAGAATACTCTAATGAGACCCAACATACCCCACTGCCCTGCTCCAAAAACCACCAATCGAGGCCCAATCCTGTCCCCATCTAGGTTACATCCACTTCCTCCTCTCATATTACTTTTAAGTAAATCCCAGAATGTTTATATACTTTTTGTAAATAAAGAGTATCTCTAAAAGATAAGGACTTTAAAAAATATAACAACAATACTATTATGCTTTTCAAGTTAGCACTATTTCCTTAATATCATCAAATATTCAGTCATTGTTCAAATTTTCAATCTTATGTCATAATTTTTTCACATTTTTTGAGTTAAGATACAAATTAAAATAGACCCACACATTGCAGATAGTAAATATGTCTTTTAAGTCTGTTTTAATCTATAGGTTCTCTCTTTATCTTTTTTCCTTGAAATTCATCTGTTGTGGAAGCTGAGTTGTTTGTCCTTGTAGAGTTCCCCACAATCTGGGTTTTGTTGACTGCATCCCTGGTGTAGTCTAACATGTTCCTCTTTCCTCCATATTTTCCTGTAAATTGGCAGTTGGATGTAGAAACTTGATCAGGTTTGGAGTCAGCTTTGTTTTTTTGTGTGTTTTTGGCAAGCCTCACCACCATTTGCTCTCTCTCTGAAAGCTGCATCAAAGCCAGCTAGAACTTCAAGAGGTGCGGCTCTCCTACCGACAGCTGCAAGTGAAGGTGGAAGAGCTCACTGAGGAGAGGAGTCTGCAGAGCTCTGCTGCCACCAGCACATCCCTCCTGTCAGAGATAGAGCAGAGCATGGAAGCCGAGGAGCTGGAGCAAGAGAGAGAACAGGTGTTGACATCCCTGTCACCCCCATGTATGGGCTTGCCTGGGGATTCTCGGGCAGGGCCCTGGACTTCAAGAGCCTACCAGTCCTACAGAAGCAGAAGGCTGGCCATTTTGGGTGGCCCCAGACTGGCCAGGGCCAAGCAGCCAAACTCAAAAGTCAGTGGCTAATGCTACCTTCTAGTTCTAGCCAGATGTTCATCCTAGAAGTAACAATAATGCTAGCAGTGCCTAGCACATGCCCAGGTGTTGATCCTTTCCAAAGCATTTCCATGTGCCATCTTATTGGCTCCTCACAGTCCCTGGATGTGGAGGGGAGGCTGCGGTCAACCTTAAGTGAGTTTCCCAATATAGCAGAGGCTAGTGCATTACTAGAATGTAGGGGGTTGGCTCTAGAATCTTTTGATTTTTTTTTTTTTTTAGGAGGTACCAGGGATTGAACGCAGGACCTCATCCATGGGAGGCAGGAGCTCAACCACTGAGCTATATCTGCTTCTCAATGAGAGTTGTTTATTTATTTATTTTAATTTTATTGATACAGGGAGGCGGCTGTGGCTCAATCAGTGGGGCTCCCGTTTGCCATGTGGGAGGCCCCGGGTTCGGTTCCCGGGGCCTCCTGGTGAGGGCGGGCCCGCCCGCGCGGCGTAGTTGGCTGGCCCAGCAAGCGCGAGCAGCAAGGGGGGGATAAATGAATAAATAAATTAAAAAAAAAAAAAATTTTATTGATACATATTAATAAAGCATAAATCCACCCAAAGTATACAATCAACAGTATTCAGTATAATCCATAGTTGTGCATTCATAAATTCAATTAGGTTTAAGGCATTTTCATTATTCTAGAAAAAATTAAAAAATAAAAAAAGCCTACCAGTCCTCCCTGTCTCTAAGTCCCTACCATTTCAGCAGCCAACCTGGCAGCTGAGCTCCCAAGCCCATCCGCTGGAGTTGTCGTGAAGCAAGCCACGATGGAAGCAGGTCCCTGGCCCTCCGTTCTCCACCAACCCTGTCCATTGAGGCATTCAGAGCAGAACTTCCAGAGGACAGAGTGTCACAGGCAGAACCAAGACCGGTTTACTGTCACTCAAGGCCTCTTAGCAAGTGCTTATTGTCTAGTAATCGGCCCTATAACCCCTTGTATTGACAGAGTTCTAGAACATTCATGATCTATCCTCTCCATCCAATTGGCTTCTTTTCATCTGACACATAACTACTCATTCCCTAATCATTTCCTAATTCCCACCAAAGTAACAATGATTACATAAAGAAGTGCTTTATATGGCAAGTGGGAGGAGCTAGCAAACAGGGGAAATAAGAACTAGGAGTCTCCATAAACATCCTGGGCCCAGAAAAAGTATCAGTATTTCTTGGGACAGGAGATTCAAAAAACAAACAATCTTCTACCAGAGCTGGTATCTTGGGTTTCAGCAGTTTGGATTCAGATACTAGAAAAAGATGATCAGGTGGACTGTTCAGAATCCATAATCAAGAATAATTTCTCTCTGTAATAGCTGAGACTGCAGCTCTGGGAAGCCTACTGCCAGGTTCGCTATCTCTGCTCACACCTTCGAGGAAATGACAGTGCTGACTCAGCCGTGTCCACAGACTCCTCAATGGATGAGTCTTCAGAAACCTCATCTGCCAAGGATGTGCCAGCCGGCAGCTTGCGCACTGCCCTCAGCGAGCTCAAGAGATTGATACAGAGCACTGTGGATGGCATGGAGCCCACGGTAAGAGACCAGGAGGAGAAGTGCTTTACCCAGCCACGGATCTGGCTAATGGTAGGATGAGGCTAACCCTGGAACCAAAACCTTTTTAAATATCTGCAGCGATTTCCTCTGAGCACTTGTTTGAGAGCATTGAGTACGGGTGATCAGGCAGAGGGGCTAAGTGCCAGGGAATGGAAAGCTCCAAAGTCATCTTTCTGCAGCTAACTGGATCTTAGGTGGAGTCTTTTTTCCATAGAGACATGTACAGGCAATGGTGGCCTTGAGTCCAAGGGATTTCCTTGGAAGCTTTGAATGCAGAACTTTGTATCCAGGTAAAAACTGCAATCTACTGTTCTGTAGAATCTCTCCCCTAATTCCTTCTTTCTTCTCTCCTTTGTCTCTCTCCTTTCTTTTTCTCCCTCTCCTTCCCCTTCTCCCCCTACCATATCCCTGCCACCATCTCTCACTCCCTCGTCATCGGTCTCCCCATCCACATCCACTCCCCTCACATCTCTCTGGCTGTCTGGCTCTCTTTCATTTGCTGTCAGACCTCCCGGAGAATTGACGATGACTCCTTAGAAGAACAGATAAGGCAGACCAGTGAGGACTCGAGAGCCCTAAGGGAACTCATGGAGGGAGAGAGGGGTAAACTGAGGCAAAGCCTAGAAGAGCTGCAGCAACTCCACAGTCAGGTGAGCACGCCCTCCTCAGTCTGGTGCAGGGAATGTGCACGTGTCCCAGGCTCTCCTGGGGACCTGGTGTGTTTCCCTCTCCACTCCTATCTCAGGAGACCGTGACCTGAAGTTGAGGTGAGCTGGGTGTCTTCAAGAGAGGGAACCAATCCTCTGGTGTAACCCAAAGTAGAATGGCAGGGGTGAGAGTAATCGAGTCGCTGTTTCCTCCAGTGGCACATTCCCTCCTCAAGACCCAGGAGGCAGTCGGAACGTGCAGACCAGTTAGAGAGCCCCAGCTCCCAGACGGCTGCGGGGGTATCTCCGGCAGCTGCTGAGCTCTGGGAGGCTTGCAGACCAGGGAACAACTGGTCTTTCCAGGTCTGTTTCCTCTTTAGAAATCCCTCACCTCTGTCAGCCGGTTCTTCAGCTTTAGAACTTACTGCTGCTTTCCCTGTGCAGAACACTGGAGAAGGATGTCATATTCTCACCCAGAGATATAGAGGGTTTAGGAGCAGCCCCATCCAGAAAGGAGCTTCTAGAATCTACCCAGGAAGAGAAATAAAGGCTCCTCCTGTGGACTGGAGTCACATGTGGAGTTTCTGTCCTGCTGGTGGGGAGACACCACACAGGTGCTTTTCAGGCCCTGCCCCCTCCCGGCCTGCCCCTTTCCTTTCTTGTCCAAAGCTATGCATCCCTTCCTGCTACACGAGATTTCTGAGAGACGGAACTTCAGCCTGGCTTTCATTTTAGTCATTATTCTTTAAATTTAAAAGAGCTTTATAGAAATATGCTCCTGTCTTTTTTGGGTCCACATCCATTAATGTTCCTAATATTATCCTCTCGGTGACATTGGGAGATCCACCCAGAGCAAGTACTGTGCTCTTCTTTCTGTGAGTGACCTGGTAATGAGGACGCAAAGACACTCTTTAAAGCTGTGGCTTGTTTCAGGCAACATACTAGGGAGTGGGGTTGGGCAGCCAAAGACATTCTTGTTCCTAAAACCTAAGATCCTCAGGTGGTCGTTTGGCCAGATACTAGTTCAGACTCGGGGCCCAGTCTCCCAAACTGGAAGGATAAAATGCCAGGAGAAAGTTTGGATCTAAAAGTGCTTTGGATTAATAAAGTTTTTCAAATTTATTTTCAAGCCTGTTTAAACCTCTGAGAGGTGCTTCTGCTTGTCAGCTCTTCAATATTGGCTGGTTTTTTGCTCTGTTTTGCTTTGGGTTTTCTTGCTTCTCAGAGTTATAGCAAATTGTAGATTGCTGAGAGTATGGCATGGACTATTTAGGAAGGCATGTCAACTGATGATTGGTTTGGAATGCCAGGGATTCCCTTTCACCTAGTTCACCTAGTTCATCATGCAGACAGTCACCCTTAGGTCCCACACGGGGTGTAGGACTGGGCTTCTCCTGCAGGTCATCTCTTCCCAAATGCTCAGCAAGGCAGGAAACCTCTCAACCAAACCGCATCCATCAAAAACAGCCCCAGGTATTAACACTGACTGTCACACCCAAGGCAGTGGGTGGCACGCAGATTAAGTTCCAAAATGGCAGGGGAAATTCCAGGCCCCACCGCAGGCCGAAGCCCCTCCTGCAGAGCTAAGTCAGCATCCATTGAGCCGGTGGCACTGCACTTGACGTCAGCCCTTGAGAGGAACAACATGGGTCTGACAGGGTCCCTGCACTCCAGGAACTCTCACAAGTGAGGGGACTCAGACATCCTCCTACCCTCTTATGGGGCAGTGCCCAGACAAGGCTAAGCAGAACCAAGGTTCCATCAAACAGCTCCTCGACTGGGCTCCAAACTCCATCTGATGACCCAGCTCCTAGCCCCCCGCTTTCCTACCTAAGAGTGTTCTTCTCTCGCGGGGCAATAGGCCAGAGGTACAAGGTGTGAGGCCTGGCGGGCAAGGTGAGCGGCAGTGCCTGCCCCTGAAGAATCCCACCCAAATTGTTCAATAAAAGAGAGCTCTGGCTTAATTTAACCGGTAATTAGCTGTTTGAGGCAAAATCTATAGCTAGACCTCAAAGCTTATTCAGTGCCCATTATTGGGTTGCTTTTTTTTTTCCTTGGTTTTTTTTTTTTAATTAATTCTATTTTTCATTATTGGGTTTAGAGAGCTCAGGTCCCCAACACCATGCATTACTCCCTCCCCACACCTTCTGTATCAATGGTAAGGAATTGTCCCTCCCCCCACACACTGTTCTCCAGGCTGTGCTCTCTCTGCCCTGCCCCTCGCTTGGCTGTAGGTATAGAGCTGCTGGCTGAGGCAGGGAAGGTCTTGGGTCTCTGTACCCAAGTCTGTAGCAATATGGAAACCAGTTATCCATGAGGTCCCTGAGCCAGTAAACCTGGTAGCAGGACTCAGTAAGGAACACAGCCCCAGCTCTGTTGTTTGAATCCTTTATGCTTGACCAGAGCACATGCTGTTTACTCCAGAGAGGCACAGAAACACGGGAGCGCATGTCCTGGTAGTGCCTAGAGACGTTCGCTATCTAAAGCTTGGTGAGTCAACCTCTGTAAAATCTCAGTGTGTTCCCTTTCCTCCACGCTCCTATTTCAGACCTTCATTCTTTCACACTTTGGCTTTGGTAGTCAATACCCAACTTATCTGCCTTCGCCCAGCCTGCCCACCCTCCGGTTGATTTGGAATGATCTTCCTGAAGCATGACATGAAATTGGGATGTCCCTTAGTTGGTAATGGGAAGCCTCTAGCCTTCATGGCCACATGGTCTGGCTGCCTTCTAGCCATCCAGCCTTCTTTCCTTTTTCCCATCTCACCCCCCTGCTTCAGCAGAGTTGAACAAAGGATGTAGAAGGGAGGGTGGCACACACTCCCCATTGCTTTCCCACACCTGGGTCTTTTCTCTGGCTCTTCTTTCCCATCTGCACATATCTCAGCTCAGCCTACAAGTTCCTGATCAGGTGTCACTTCCTTCTTGAAACCCCTTGAGTTCTTTCCTCTCAGAGCACTCCCTGACTCTGCTTTGTCATGGGTACCCTTGTTGACAGCTCATCTTCCCAATTAAACCATAGACCCTGAGAGGAGATGCTCAGGGTATGATCTTTGGTTCTCCTGCAGCAGCTAGGTACTAGCCTAGGGGAGGTACCCGAAATGATTGTTGAACAAAAGAGACTGAGGTATGACTTCCAGGTGTTTTCTTTAGTGAGGTGTCATTCACCTCATTTGGGAAAAGTAGACTTGGAGGTGGAAGTAACTTAGTGTATACACAAGCCGGCTGAGTCCTCACGCCTGCCCTTGCGGGGCAGGTCTAGCCCAGGTAGAGGGAGGAGAGGACAAGAGCTTACACCCACCCCATCCCACCCCCGCCAGGCACTATGCCTGGCTCCATACTCCTTATCTTGTTTGATCTTCACAACAACCTGGGCAGGGAATAGTAGGGTTTTTGTTTGTTTTTTACTTTATTTTGTACATTTAATAATTAAAATATAAGCAATTAAAAACTAAAAAGTAAATACAGATGAATAAATACATACATTTCTCAATTAAATGTAATGGATACATATAATTTTTTTTTTTAACCAAACAATGTTACACAATATATTTGGTTCATAGTAACGCATTCATATGGTATTTGTCCTTTTGTGTCTGGCACGCTTTGCTCAACATAATGTCCTCCAGGTTCATCCATGTTGCCATATGCTTTATGACTTCATTTCTTCTTACAGCTGCATAATATTCCATCGTGTGAATAGACCACAGTTTGTTTATCCATTCATCTGTTGATGGACACCTGGGTTGTTTCCAACTTTTGGCAATGGTGAATAATGTGGCTATGAACATCGGTGTGCAGATGTCTGTTGGTGTCACTGCTCTCAGTTCTTCAGGGTATATACCCAGTAATGGTATTGCCGGGTCATGTGGCAAGTCTATATTCAACTTCTTTAGGAACTGCCAAACAGTCCTCCACAGTGGTTGTACCATTCTGCATTCCTACCAACAGTGAAGAAGTGTTCCTATCTCTCCACATCCTCTCCAACACTTGTAGTTCTCTGTCTTTTTAATAGTGGCCATTCTGAGAGGTGTGAAATGATATCTCATTGTAGTTTTGATTTGCATTTCCCTAATCATGAGTGATGTTGAGCATTTCTTCATGTGTTTTTATGTCATTTGTATTTTTTCTTTGGAGAAATGTCTATTCAAGTGCTTCTTCCGAGAAATATCTATTCAAGTCTTTGGCCCATTTTTTAATTGGGTCATTTGTCTTTTTATTGTTGAGTTGTAACATCTCTTTATATATCCTGGATATTAAGCCCTTATCAGATATGTGATTTCCAAATATTTTTTCCCATTGAGTCGGCTGCCTTTTCACCCTTCTGACAAAGTCCTGTGAGGTGCAAAAGTGTTTAATTTTGAGGAGGTCCCATTTATCTACTTTTTCTTTTGTTGCACGTGCTTTGGGTATAAGGTCCAAGAAACCACCACCTACTACAAGGTCTTGAAGGTGTTTCCCTACATTTTCTTCTAGTAGTTTTATGGTCCTGGCTTTTATATTTAGATCTTTGATGCATTTTGAGTTGATTCTTGTATAGGGGGTGAGATAGGGGTCCTCTTTCATTCTTTTGGTTATAGATATCCAGTTCTCCCAACACCATTTGTTGAAGAGACTGTTTTTTTCCCATTAGCATAGGCTTGGTAGGTTTGTCAAAAACAAGTTGCCTGTATAGGTGAGGGTATATTTCTGGGTTCTCAATTCTATTCCACTGATCGATGTGTCTATCTTTATGCCAATACCATGCTGTTTTTTTTTTTGTTGTTTTTTTTTTAAAGATTTTATTTATTTATTCATTTATCCCCCCCTTGCTGCTTGTGCTCGCTGGGTCAGCCAACCACGCCGTGCGGGTGGGCCCGCCCTCACCAGGGGGCTCCGGGAACCGAACCCGGGGCCTCCCACATGGCAAACGGGAGCCCCACTGATTGAGCCACAGCCGCTTTCCCTAGTACCATGCTGTTTTGACCACTGTAGCTTTGTAATATGTTTCAAGATCAGGCAGTGAAATTCCTCCCACATTGCTCTTCTTTTTTAGAATGCTTTTGGCTATTCGGGTGTACTTACCCTTCCAGATGAATTTTGTAATTGCCTTCTCTAATTCTGCAAAGTAAGCTGTTGGGATTTTGATTGGTATTGCATTGAATCTATAGATCAGTTTGGGCAAGACTGACATCGTCACGATATTTATTCTTCTAATCCATGAACACGGAATGTCTTTCCTTTTGTTTAGGTCTTTTTAAATTTCTTTTAGCATTGTTTTGTAGTTTTCTGCATATAGGTCCTGTACTTCTTTGGTTAAATTAACTCCTGAGTATTTGAGTCTTTTTGTTGCTGTTGAAAATGGAATTTTCCTTCTGATTTCCTCCTCAGGTTGTTCAGTACTAGTGTACAAAAACATTACTGATTTTTGCGAGTTGATCTTGTATCCTGCCACTTTGCTGAACTCATTTATTAGTTCAAGTAGCTTTGTCATGGATACTTCAGGATTTTCTAAGTACGGGATCATGTCATTCGCAAACTGTGAGAGTTTTACTTCCTCTTTTCCTATTTGGATGCCTTTAATTTTTTTTGTCTTGTCTAATTGCCCTCGCTAGAACTTCTAGTACAATGTTGAATAACAATGGTGACAGTGGGCATCCTTGTCTTGTTCCCGATCTTAGAGGGAAAGCTTTCAACCTTTCCCCGTTGAGCATGATGTTGGCTGTGGGTTTTTCATATATGCCTTTTATCATATTGAGGAATTTTCCTTTTATTCCTATCTTTTGAAGTGTTTTTTATCAAAAAAGGATGCTGGGTTTTGCCGAATGCCTTTTCTGCATCTGTTGAGATGATCATGTGGTTTTTTTCCTTCAACTTGTTAATGTGGTGTATTACATTGATTGATTTTCTTATGTTGAACCAGGCTTGCATACCAGGAATAAATCCCACTTGGTCGTGATGTATAAGTCTTTTGATATGCTGCTGGATTTGATTTGCAAGTATTTTGTTGAGAATTTTTGCATCGATGTTCATGAGAGAGATTGGTCTGTAATTTTCTTTTCTTGTGGAATCTTTATCTGGCTTTGGTATTAGGGCGATGTTGGCTTCATAAAATGTGTTGGGTAATTTTCCCTCCTCTTCAATTTTTTGGAAGAGTTTAAACAGGATTGGTGTTAATTCTTTTTGAAATACTTGGTAGAATTCACCTGTGAAGCCATCTGGTCCTGGACTTTTCTTTGCTGGGAGATTTTTGATGACGGATTCGATCTCCTTAAATGTGATTGGTTTGTTAAATTCTTGTATTTCTTGTAGCATCAGTGTAGGTTGGTTGTGTGTTTCTAGAAATTTGTCCATTTCATCTAGGTTGTCTCGTTTGTAATAGTTTTATGGATACTTTAAAAAAAAATTGTTTTAGCAAATCAATTTTATTGATACATATTAATAAAATATAAATCCATCCAAAGTGTACAATCTATGGTATTCAGTATAATCAGAGTTGTGCATTCATCACTTCAATCATTTTAGAGCATTTTCATTATTCTAATAATAAGAAAACAAACAAACAAGCAAAACTCATCACCTCTCAATCTCTCTTTGCTTCCCCTGCCATACATAGCTGCTATTCTGTATCCTTCTCTCTAGTGTATTTGTATTTATATTGTATAAAAACAGTCTTATATATGCAATATCAGCCATATTCATATTTTACATGAGGTTTCATTATGTTATACAGTCCCATGTTACATTTTTTGGCTTTCCTTCTAGTAATATACATGACCTAGTTTTACCCTTTCAAACACTGTCATACCAATATATAATAGCTCTGCTAGTTATACACACTATGATGTGCTTTCACCATTTCTATTCATTTCCAAAGCCCAATAAATTTTAAAAGATTGAAATCTTGTAAAGTATCTTCTTTGATCACAATGGAATGAATCTAGAAATCAGTAAAACAGGGAGAACTGGAAAATTCACAAATATGTGGAAATTAAACAATGCACTCTTAAATAACCAATAGGTCAAAGAAGAAATCACCAGGGAAATTAGGCAATATCTTGAGATGAATAAAAATGAAAACACAATATAACAAAACTGATGGGATGCAGCAAAAGCAGTGATCAGCAGGAAATTTATAGTTCTAAATTATGCCTAAAGGGAAGCGGCTGTGGCTCAATCAGTGGGGCTCCCGTTTACCATGTGGAAGGCCCCGGGTTCGGTTCCCGGGGCCTCCTGGTGAGGGCAAGCCCGCCCGCACGGCGTGGTTGGCTGACCCAGCGAGCACAAGCAGCAAGAGGGGGATAAATGAATAAATAAATAAAATCTTTAAAAAAAAAAAAAAAACTGGATAAATTAAAAAAAAAAAAAAAATTATGCCTACTTTTTTATGAAAGGTTTGAAGAGAGATTAAGTCACTTGTCACTTCTCCTTAGACAAATGGCTGGTAGGGCTCTACCTCTACCAGGTTTTCCAGATAAAAGTAAAAAGTTCTTCTGGAGTTTGATCTGGAACATGTTAAACGTCAGCATTTCCTATCGAGCATGTAGTTTCACCTGTCCCTTCCCCACCTGGCAGAACACCTGGCCCACGGCTGTGCTGAGGCCATGGCCAGGCTCCTGTGGTCTGAGGAGGTCTGGCTCTTTCTGCCAGGTGTTTTCTAGAGCTCTGGCCTGCCAGGCTGCAGAACCTGCTAATGAATTGGGTGAGGCCTGCCACCTGCTGCCTGGTTTGCCTCAGGGCTAGATGCATGGGCAAGCCACTGCCTCTGCAGAGTTCAGGTCACCAGCCTCTTCCTACCTTTCTGGCCCTCTGCCTCAGAGCTTTCCCTGACACGGCTGCTGCTGCTTTAGGTTGTTCTCAGCACAGAGCACCAGGCCCTGACCTCCCCATTTCCTCCCAGACTCCTGAGAGTACAAAATCCATCACCCATGGTGGCAACCAGTTGTCCTCTTATCCCTTGTCCTTCTTGGCTGTCCTCCGAACTCCCCCAGAAGGCCACTAGCCCAGGCTGGCCACTCTGCTGTTTTCAGTCTTGGCAAAATTTGAAGGGTCTCCAGGGAAGCTGGATTTTCAGCCTTAGTCCAGGGGGCCTTTAGCCAGTTCGTTTCATTCTTCCTAAAGATGATTTGACCTGGGACTTGAAGAGCAGAGACAGGTACACTGAAAGGTGACATTTATTCCCTTGTGGGAGGGAGGCAGACTTGTATGAATGGAGCCTCTCCTGCAGGAAAATCGTGTATAATATTTAGCAAGAGTCAGGGTTCGGTACCCTTCCTCACGTCTCATCCTGTCCACTGTGAGCAGAAGGGACTCCCACCCCTCCAGCCATTCAACAGCTACTTAGCAAAAGCTCTCTCAGACATGGGTTTCTGGCTACAAAGAGCAGAAAAGAGAATGTATTGGAATTAAATTTGGTTGTTTATGGAATCGACAGGAGGGCCAGACATCTGGGCCCATGCAAATAATTTCCTGATGACCATGTTGCGGGGAGGGGGGTGGTGACAGGTAAGACTGGGTTACATTTCCAGTTTGTCCAGGAAAGGAAATGCCCTACCTTCCACCGAGACTCAGGCAGCCAGAATGCTGCCAAAACAGGGAGGGATTTTAGATGGCAAGTAGCAAAAAAAATGACTGCCCAAGTGTATTGGGGTTCACATTCACTGCCCACACGATACACAGCCAGGCTTTGGGATTGCAGATGGAGAAGGCATGGTTCCTGCAATCTCAGTGCTCGTGGTGTAAAGGGGGTGACTGTACAGTGGGAAGGGGTGAGCTCTGGTCATCGAGGAAGCCACTAAGAGGGGCACCTCACTCCCAAAGGATGGCACGCAGGTTTGGCAGGAGAACCTGTGTAGGCTATGGGGCTATTCTCAGAGGCATGGACCACAGAAAAGGTAACAGGTTGGAAGCGAACGAGGTTTCTAAATTCCAGGTGGCTTTGACATGGGAAGCTGAATGAAAAAAAATGAAAGAGCCAGGCTGCACCAAGTGCTGCCATAGAGCTGAGAGATGGAAACAAGGTCCAGGCTTCAGGATTACAGGGCCCTGGTTGAGAGGGAGATGCCTGCAAACAAAACTTGAGTCCCTGGCCACAAAAATGTGCTTCAGAGCACTGACCTATTCCTGGTGGTTTTTTATTAGTTCCCTGGGAGTGCCCTGGAGTGAAGGAGCGGTGTGGTGTGCTAGGCCCCAGGGGATGCCGTCCCAGGGCTGCGTTTCCCCAGGCCTCTTGACGCTGAGCTCAAGCCTAGCAGGCACCATCCTTCCTTCAGGAGTGGGGAGCTCCCAGTCTGTACCTCACACAGACCCTCTGTGCCTGCTGGGGTTTTCTTCTTCCTTTCTCCCTCTTGGAGGGAAACGCTCCAGCCCAGTGGCAGTGACATCATCACGGTCATTCTCCTTTGGTCCCCGGGCAGGTGACACTGCTGAGTGTGGAGATGACCGCACTGAAGGAGGAGAGAGACCGACTCAGAGTGACCTCCGAGGACAAGGAGCCAAAGGAGCAGCTCCAGAAGGCCATCAGAGACCGGGACGAGGCCATTGCCAAGTGAGTGCAGCGTGGCTCGCTCAGTTTTTTTTTTTTTTTTTTTTTCAATTCCACAAGTAACATGGGAACATAGGCTCAATTTTTCAAATGAATTCATACGTAAGAATAAAGGGGTAAAAAGTGAGAGTTTCCCTGCTACCCACACTCACCCCCACTCCTGGTCTTCATCCAGATGGGCACCACTGCTGAACCCCGGGTATGCACTTTCTGCAGAGCATTTTCCTGCACATAAGTAGATAGATATTCAATATAGTCATGGGTTGTTGTTTTTTTAACACATTGGGAGATATTCTCCATGGCTTGCTTTATTTCACTTAAGGTACCTTAGAGAGGTTTTCAGTTTGATTATATTTATCTACCTCATCTTTTTTATTTTTATTAACTTTTTCTCTTGGACATTTTTAAGCTACACAAAAGAGGAAACATAAGATGGAGAGGCCCTGTCTACTCATCCCTGAGCCTCAACAGTAATCAACATATGACTAGTCCTATTCCATCTATAGCCCCACTCTTTACCTCCCCACTGAATTATGTTAAATCACAAGCCAGCATATCCTATCACTCATAAACATTTCAGGATATATTACTACCAGACTGTTTTGTTTTGTTTAGTTTTGTTTTGTTTTAAATACAACCACAAGGGAAGCGGCTGTGGCTCAATCAAAAAAAAAAAAGAAATGACTAAAATTTTTCAAGTGTGATATCTGTATTGTGGTTGTATTTATTTATTTTATTTTATTTTATTTTTTTAAAGATTTTATTTATTTATTCATTTATCCCCCTTGCTGCTTGTGCTCGCTGGGTCAGCTAACCACGCCACACGGGCAGGCTTGCCTTCACCAGGAGGCCCCGGGAACCGAACCCGGGGCCTCCCATATGGTAAACGGGAGCCCTACTGATTGAGCCACAGCCGCTTCCCGAGTCATTTCTTAATATCATGCAGTATCCAATCAGTGTTCTGATTTCCCCAGTTGTCCCATAAATGTCCTTTTCAAAAACAGTTTTCAAATACTTTTAAGTTTTATTTTATTTATTTTTCTCCACCCCCTCATTGCACTTGCTGTGTCCGTTTGTCTTCCTTGTTTCTTTAGGAGGCACTGGGAACTGAACCTGGGACCTCTGATATGGGAGGGAGGTGCCTGATCACTTGAGCCACCTCCATTCCCTGCTTTGTTGTGTCTCTCATTGTGTGTTTTGTTGAATCATCTTGTTGCATCATCTTGCCATGCCTGTCGGTTGCGTCAGCTTGCTGTCTTGATCTTGATCATCGTCTTTAGGAGGTACTGGGAACCTCCGCTTCCTGCTTTGTTGTGTCTCTCATTATGTTTTTCTTGTGTCTCTTGTTATGTCAGCTTGCTGCACCTGCCCGTCGCACCAGCTTGCTATCTTCTTTAGGAGGCACCGGGAACCAAACCAGGGACCTCCCATGTGGTAGGCGGGAGCTCAATCACTTGAGCCACATCCGCTTCCCTCAAATACTTTTATTTTACTTATCAGTACTTTACCACCCTTCTTGCCCTTTTTGATGCATTTTCGTTAAAATGTATCATCAATTTTTAAAATCTTGGTTTAACACCTTGTAATCAGACTCCAAAGTCCACATGCTTCATTTGGCTGATATGTCTCATAACACTATAATGTTCTGTTTTTATTTTTCTTATTGCTATTTATTGAAGAAATCAGGTCATTTGTCTCAAAGAGTTTTCCACATTCTGGATGTGACTGCATTCCTCTGCTATCATTTAACATGTTCTTCTGCCTCTGTATTTCCTGTAAAATAGGTCATTTAAAAAAATAATAATTTCGATGTTTTCTTCAATAGAGAAGAAATGCATGAGTACATTCTTTTTCTCTTTTTTATGTTTTTTTTATTTTTATCCTTTTTTATTTTTTTATTCATTTTATAAGTGCATTCTTATACATTCAATCATTCACTGAGAGACAAGAGGTAAAAGGTACAAAAAATGCGTCTACTTCTGGAGAGCTTGGGATACGTAATATCTGTATATCAGTTTGCTGTTTACAAAGCACTGTCATGCTTTCATCCTCACAGCCACAGTAAGAAGTAGGAATTCTTTTTTTTTTATTTTATTTATTTATTTGTTTGTTTATTTATTTTTTGTATTTGTTTGTTTTCTATTTAGAAGGAATTTTTTTTTTTTTTTTTTTAAGATTTTTATTTATTTATTCATTTATCCCCCCCTTGCTGCTTGTGCTCGCTGGGTCAGCTAACCACGCCGTGCGGGCGGGCTTGCCTTCACCAGGAGGCCCCGGGAACCAAACCCGGGGCCTCCCATATGGTAAACGGGAGCCCCACCGATTGAGCCACAGCCGCTTCCCTAGAAGGAATTTTTAATCCCAGTCTTACAGAAGAGGAAACTGAGGTAGACTTTCCTCAGAGTCACAGCCGGTAGTGATTTGCTGGACTTCAACTTAGGCCTTCTGATTCCAGGCCACATCCTTTCCCCTGCACCATACTGCTGCTTCTTGGGAAGCTAAGATGAGCTCATTTGCAACCATTTGTAAATAAGATACCATATGCCTTTTTTGAAAACACATGACACAAATTTTAATTTCTGATTTTACAGTTGCCACCACTAACCTTCCCCTTTCTTACTTCCACACGCTTCCCCTCCCTTCTTTCCTCTTTAATCATTTTCATCATCTCCATTTCTGTTTTACCTTTGGGTCTTCTGTTCAGGTTATCTGTGAATTTCAAGTTTGTTTTAGGAATTATATGCAGTGAGGCTCACTTCTATGTCTCTTTGGCACATGGGTTCCTGATATACCTAGTATCTACTTGAATAGCAGTATGATAGAAGGGATGGGGGGAGGAGGAGCACACCATTATGAATAACAAAGGGGATAAAATGGTCAAATTAAGTGCTAATTATAGAAGCCCCTTGAGAATAAAAAGCAAAAATGGGGAGCAGAAGTGCCTTAAGCAGTTGAGCACCCGCCTCTCACATGGGAGGTCCCGGGTTATCCCAGTGCCTCCTGAAAAAACAAAAACAACAAGCAAAATAAACAAGAAAGCCAAATCAGGGAAGCCAATGTGGCACAGTGGTTGAGCACCAGCTTTCCTCATATGAGGTCCCGGGTTCAATCCCCGGCCCCTGTACCTCAAAAAAAAAGCAAAACTGAAGTGAAAAGTACTGGCTGGTGGAGTTGAGGTAGCCACACTGGGAGGGACTGGCAGGAATCTCAAATCATGTCCCAAACCTTTCCCTGAGGCCTCAGAGAAGGGATGACAGCTGAGGAAACAAGCCAGGCCCACCTTGCCTCATGGCCCCAAGCAGGGTAGGCTGCCCCTGGCACAGAGCAACAGGGCCTCTTTAACCCTCAGGCCTGGGGCTGAATGATCTAACCATACACTGACTTCAGCATGGAAAGTGGGAGAAATAACCAGAGAGCGTCAGAGTCTGAGAGAGAAGAAACAAGTTGTCCAGTTACCTTCCCTTAAAAAAAAGTGGCATCTGGCTCTGCCATCTGGATGAGAGATGCTCTTGCCTGCCAGCAGAGGTGGCACAGTGAACCACCTGGATCTGACTTGCAAATTCTCTCTGGAAGCATCCCCCCCCCAGCAAGGAGAGCTCTGACATGAGGTTCTGTCCTTCCTGGACCCCTGAAGAACAGGGGAGGGGAGCAGGCTGGGAGTATTAGATCACTGCAGGAAGATAGTTCTTTTTCTATTCCTTAGAAATAAAATTAACTTGGTATACAAAAGTTGAGGCAACAGACCTAAGCAATCATTAAAGTCCACACTTGTGTAGGACTTGAGTTTTACAAGCTACTTTCACATGCATCACCTCTGGTTCTGGATCCTGGCTGCACATTAGAATCAGCTAGGAATCTGCTCCCCTCCCTCCAGATGCCCGAGCTCTCCCCATAACAATTCAGTCTGAACCTCTGTGACACTTGGGGTGGGGGGGGGCTACTTCTTAATACTCACCTGTCTGCGCTGTGATTCTAGTGTGTTTTCAGGGGTGAGGACCGCCAAGAAAATAGCTTCCCTCTCTTCGCTGGGCTGCAGGAACCTTAAGGTGACCTTAGCTTGTGCAAAGGAGTTTCAGAGAAGTAACTTTTATCTTCTTGCAGGTGAAAGGCCCTCACTAAAAGCAAGACAAATCTGGAGCTAGAAATCTGACTTAGAAAAACAAAAAGGGGACAGTTCTTCGTTTCATTTAAATAAGTGATTCTGCTAGCCCTTGGAAATTTTCCTTTTTAAAAATGTGGTGGGAAGCGGCTGTGGCTCAATCAGTAGGGCTCCCGTTTACCATATGGGAGGCCCCGGGTTCGGTTCCCAGGGCCTCCTGGTGAAGGCAAGCCCGCCCGCACGGCGTGGTTAGCTGACCCAGCGAGCACAAGCAGCAAGGGGGGGATAAATGAATAAATAAATAAAATCTTAAAAAAAAAAAAAAAAAAAAAATGTGGTGACTATATTGATCAGCGACTTGGGTAGCTTTGCTCTCGCTGTCTACAGTTTCTCACGAATGGCGAGCACTGAGTCCTTAGTAAACAAAACTTCCCGAGGGTGCGGCCTGAGGCCGGGAACGAGCTGGCAGGATGGAAGGGGAAGGGGGTGCCCGCAGCCCGCGCCCCTCGCCCCGAGGCGCCAGGCTGCTTGTGGCGCCACCTACTGGGAGACGGCGGGAGTGGCAGGGACGGGCGTCCCTGGCAACCGGGGCAGCGCGGGGCTGAAGGAGGCGGCCTGCGGCCCTGAGGGCAGGCGGGCGGGTGTCAGGGAAGGGGACTAGCGGCTCGGTGGCCTCGAGGCCGGGCAGGAAGTGCTGGTGGCGGCGGAGGCCTGAGCGCTTTACCAACGCGGCCCCCCTGCCCCTCCCCGCGCCGCGGGCAGCTCCTCTAGCCGCGCTCAGGCCATGCAGGGGCGAGAGGACGCAGCGGCCGCGGCCCAGCAACGAGGACACTCGGGTTAGTCCTTCCCGCACGCGAGGTAGCAGTTCATGAAGGTAAGGGCTAAATTACGTTTTGGCAGCTGGGCAAAGTCTTTCGCACTTTTTATTCCCACCCCGCCCTGGGGGGAAAAAAAAACACTTTTCTTTGCATTGAACAACTGATTTAGGAATGTTGAGGAAGGCCAAGTACTACGTATGGCATACACAAAATGTGAAGATGCAAATTGCAGAAATGTGTGGGATTGGGTTGCCACTCCATGTTCATCACCCAGAGTGTAACCAGTGAGACATTTTGTGTCTGTCCTTCAAATACACAGGCAGTTTTTCTTTTGCAAAATTTCCCTACTGTCAGTAAATACTCTGCATTCCATCATAGAATGTGTTGAACCAGTTCCCTGATTTTTGGAACTGTGGTGAGCGCCACTGTGTGGCTGCCTTTGCACACATCTTTGTGCTGTGTGAGGCCTTTGACCAACAGTGGGTTCCAGTCCTGACTCAAGTATCATCCTCTTTAAACCACTTTGAGCCTCTGTTTCCTCATCTGTGAATGGGTTATGAAAATTGTGAGGATGTATGTGAAAGCATGTAGCAAACTTGCCAGTCCTCTGTAACAGAGTTGCTGTTACAGTTAGGATTACTTTGTGAGTTTGGGGTCAGGGCCACTTCCCTCATCTTGTGGAATTCACATGCCCAAAGTAAAGAACCACTTGCGTCTGGAACAGATCTCCATGCTTGTCCTGGCTTGTCTGTTTGCAGGAAGAATGCTGTGGAACTGGAACTCACCAAGTGCAAGATGGACATGATGTCTCTGAATAGCCAGCTGCTGGATGCCATTCAGCAGAAACTGAACCTCTCGCAGCAGCTTGAGGCTTGGCAGGTAACTGAGTTCCCCGAGGCCCAGGGTGAGAGAAGATGACGTGCCAGGAGGAATCTCTGAACCCAGGCAGGGTGTAAAAAGGAGAATTTGTTAGGGGAGGATCCCATGCGACTAGGTGATTAGCAACTCCCAGCTGGTGAGACCTAGCACCCCCCAGTCCCTGGGGAAGAACGCCTAAGGACGCTGTCAGGACCAGCAGACCCTGGGCCGCTGGGCTGGGGTAGAGTGGCTGCCAGACTTGGGACTGGGGCCTCCTTGGGCTGGTCTTCTCGACTGTGCTTAAATCAGATAGAGAAAAACAGCTGCTAACGTGGAGGGCCCCCCAGAGCCCTGAGTAACCGAATGAAAGTCACAGCGGGATGCAATTGAGCAGCCCTCAGGCAGCCGGCTGCTGCCCTTCCCATTCTCAGAGGCCAGCCTCCTTCTTCCAAAGAGCACTGCCCTGGCACAGGCCCTGGGGAAAGTGAGTCAGTGTGTCTGTCCCTCTCTAGGATCACCTTGTTCGGGGTCCAGCCAGGCTGCGGATCCCCCAGGGCCAGCGCTGTGTGGGCTTTTTGTTGATGAGATGGAGATGGTGCTGTTGAGGACATGGGCTTAACCATTCATGTCTCTCCCTAAGAAATCCATGCCAGACAGAGGAAAAGCCAACCAGCGGCTCCACGCGGCGAGCCTCACCATCGAGGGCAGAGTAGTGGTGACTGTTCCTGGTTTGGGTCCCACAGCCCACCCTTCGGGCTGGCAGCAGGAGCCCCACATTCCCTGGCTTACCTCCCTGTTCTTCTCTCTTCTCTCCTGGCTGCAGTTTGCCTCCTCAGGGCTTTTTACTATCTGGCTCCTTTGGTTTCTGATCTAGTGGCCTTTCTCAGTTCCCGAATCAACAGCTTTAGTTGTACACCCCTCCTGCCTTCAAGGTGAGATTGAGCCCTGCGTCCCACCGGTGCCATCACAGTCCTGCCGCCTCCCCTCATGGCCCACCGTGTTGTGTGTGCCGGAGCCCGTGGCATCTCTGTGCAGTGTGACGTGCCACCCACACCCAGCCCCCCCTTCCCCCCATCATCGCAATGTCCAGTGAGCTCCTCGTGCCCGCGGAGTCCCGTGCTCCTGGCTCTGACAGGCCCACACCTGGTTTCCTGGTGCCACCTTCACATGGGTGACTGTCTTGTCCAAAGAGGCAGTGTTAGGCATGAATGAGCAGCTCATGCATGCATGTGTGTGAAGCTTTAAAATTCTATATTTCATGGGATTACCTTGATGAATTTGATTGCTTCAAGATGCAGTTTGCAGCGTGCCAAGAGAAAACTTTGGCAGCACTGAAAGGATAAAGGATTTCCTCCTGAAGGGCCTTTAATATTCCTGTGTCGCGTTTAACAACACAGCGTTTATTGAGCACATCTGAGGGCAGGGCGCTGCGCCAAGCAGTCCACACTGGGAGCCCCTTGGAAGTGGGGACCATGTCTCCTATTGCTGTGTGTCAGCAAACCCCCAGCACTGGGTCAGATGTGAAGGGAGGGGTGGAAAAGAGGGCGGGAGCAAGAATGAAAAGGAGAGGTGAGGAAAGGAGGGGCAGGAGGGAGAGAGCCACCTGGCTGCTACCTGGTCATAAAAGTCCCTTTGTTTCTCACTGAAACCCACAAAGACTTTCAAGTGATGACCAGTAGTGAGGCCCTGGGTGAGGCCCGTAGGAGGCGATGGCCAGCTCGCCTCAGGTTTCAGCCAGAGGCTCCAGGTGTTTTTACCAGGGCATGCCAAAGAGTCCCCCCGGTTCGGGGATGCAGCAGTTGAGCAGATGCATGCTGTGTCCTGCAGATGTTAGACAGGGCTGCTTATGTTTCTAAACCAGTTGTTTTGAAGCTTTTAGTGGCAGAACTCCTTTGTCAAATGAAGTCTCACACAGAATCAGAATCCAGCACCTAGGATGGAAAAGATGAGAGCTGTTCTGTGCAGAAGCCTCTCTGTGGAGTAAAAAATGCTCTTCTGTAAGATAAGGGAAATTCCTCTTCTAGGCAGTTTTAACAAATTGGAGGAACAAAAGCCCAGTGATGAAGCCAAAGGAAGAAATGGGCCTAAATTGAAGCAAGACAACCCCATGAAGACATTGCTGCCCCGTGGCCTCTGCCACAGATGGGAGCCTGGCTGGTGGCTGGGGCTGAAAGATGGTGGTGGGTGGGGGCAAAGGTCACACCCAGAGCCTCCTGTGTCCTTGATGGTGTGGAGGCCACCAGCAACTGAGTCTGGAAAAGGTTGTAAGAAAAAAAAGGGCAGAAGCCCCCCAGACCAGGCTCCTGGGTCAGAGAGTTGGCAAGCTGAGGTCCCCTTGGGGCCCGGGGCAGGGCAGGGCTGAATATATACAAACTGAGTTGAGAGGCACCCAGCCAGCCCTAAGGGACACAGGGCAGGCAGGTCACAGTTGAGGGTGACCGCTGGTGCGGGGGCCACCAGCCTGGGCAGGCCTCTCCTTACGCAGAGTGGAGAGAGACAGGGAAGTATCTGCCACAGCCATTCTCTGGGTCTGTAGGAACAGACCATCTGAGGGGTCCACTGAGGTGATATCAGGGGACAACAGTAGCAAGGAGACCCCGGGCCCAATCCCAAGGAGACCTGAGGCAGCGCAGAGGCCTGAGTGTGTGTGTGCCAACATCCCACCCACACCCCGCTTTCTTGGCCCAGGCAACCCTGATGCCGCTGCCCGCTCATCTCATCACTCATCCTCATCTCATGTCCGTCCAGCGTTTGCCACCTCCCTGCCTGCCCCAGCCCTGGAGCACCTGCTCACCTGCCCCCACTTCCTCCTGCAGGATGACATGCACAGGGTCATTGACCGGCAGCTGATGGACACACACCTGAAGGAACGGAGCCAGCCTACTTCTTCCTTCTCCAGGGGCCATGGAGCAGGGCGAGGGGACGAGCCCAGCACAACCGAAGGCAAACGACTCTTCTCCTTCTTCAAGAAAATTTAAGTTGGGAGGAGTCAGGCCACTGAGGATAGGTAGACTGGAGGCGGCTGAAAAGGGGGTGCAGGCCAAGGCCCAGCGCGCTGTTTCCACCTAAGGGCCTTCGTGCGTGGCTAGGGGCCTCAGCAGCCTGCCCAGCACCCTCAGGAGGGTCCCAGCTCTCTTTGTTGGTGGGGGTGGAGACCTGGGGGGAGAGGTAGGGGTGGCCTGCCTTGGCCCCTGAAAGCTGCCCTCAAAACTGAGAGACAGGTGGGAATGCTGTCCCCCCATTAAGCAGGGGCCCCTCAGCTGGGCTCTGCCTTTTGGACCCAGCTGAGGGTCCCCACTCCCCTCCTACCCGGTACTCTGACCCCTCTGGGTCTCCAGTGCCCAAGCCCCAGGCCCTGCTGCCCCGTTTTAGCGTTTGGGGGAGGCCCTTCTCTGCATGCCTCAGGAGGCTGAGGCCCCTCCCCAGCTGGCCGGAGGCTTAATACGGCACCAGGCCCAGGCCTGAGCCATGTTCCCTCCCCACACCCAGGGGCCCAGAGCACGGGAAGAAGGCAGCTCTCACCCCAGCTTGTGGCAGCCAGCAGGGCCTCCGCACTGGGCTGTTCTCTCCATCAGCCACAGGGGGAGCGATCCAGGCCGGAGCCCAGGGAGGACAAAGGGCCCTGCTTCTGTTTGCCCACTGCTCTCCCTCCCCAGCCTCTCCTAGTACAGTCCTGAGCCCTAGTGGAGGGTGGGCCAGGTAGAGTTCTCTCCTGGGTCCTCCACAGGCTTTCGCCATCCAGCCCTTTCCCTTCCAGTGGCCCAGGGTGGGGAGGGTGTCTCAGCCTCCTCCACAACCTCTTTGCTGGGCCCAGCCAACCAAGTCTAGGCCACAGAATGGCCCCAGAGGGGTCTATGGTCGGCCCCTCCACTGCGAGGGCGGCGCCGGCCCCCAGGGTGGACAGGGGCACTGCGTCAGCCCTGTGGCTCCAGGTACTGCCCACCAGGCTGCAGAAGGAACAGCCCTGCAACCTGCTGCTTCTGCTCCTTCCTCAGCAGCCACACCACCTTCTCCGCTGAGGCCCTAATTAGTTCTGAGAGGCTCCGCGGGCCAAGAGCCAGCCTGCAAGCTGCTTGATGGGGATTCAGCATCCCTCCTCTCATGGGAAAAGCACAGCAGGGATGAGTGGAAAGAATGTACCTATAGATATGTACATACCATAGTGCTGTAACTTTTGTATGTAGCAATCATGTAAATACATGTATGGATTTTATAATATACATATTCTATATAAATCTATAAAGGCATATTTTTAGAAAAACAGCACACCACTGCTTCTTTTGAAAATAGTCTGAATAAGAATAAAATGAATTTTTACAGAGCTTCCTGCCTCAGTCACTGGGTATGCGGAGGGGCTGGTGGGCAGAATAGCGCTTACCTTTCAGAGCCACCGCTGGTGATGAAGATGGAGTAGTGGTGACCCCCACGCTCGGGAAGGCCTCTCACTCCTTGGATCCCGATCACTGAATCCGGCCAGGAAGAGGCACCTCTCCCGCAGGGGAGGCGTCCTGCCGGGCCGCCGTTCCTGTCAGGGACGACTGCTCTGGGAGCAGCGGTGGAAGCACTGCCCCGCGCACCCCGGCCCCCGGGCCCCCGGCCGGCTGCTGCAGTGTGCCCACCCTCTGGGCGGGAACGGCAGCTCTCCTTCCCACGCCTGGAGCAGGGCCCTTGAGCTCGACAGAAAACTGAGCCAGAGGCTTCCACTGCCTCCTTCCAGGCACGCAGGGGATAAACACGGAGCCTCCCTTGGGATCTCACCATGCATGCTCCCGTCTGAGGCGCCAAACTAGAGAGGAAGTTCAACCCTGGAGCAACCTCTCAGGGAGAAAGTAGGCTTGGCTTCTGGAAAAGCACCCCCAGCCTCGACAGGCCCACAGGCTCACCCGGAGGACAAGGGAGGGCTGGGCACAATGGGTGGGAAGAAGCCAGGCCCACCTGGAGCACAGCTGGAGAAGAGGAAACAGACCCTGGAAGAAAACTTGGTAGCTTGAACCTTTATTTTTAGTATTTTTTTAAAAAGCATAATTAGAAACTTTCAATACAGAAATAATCCTAGCAAACCATTTAAAAGTTTTGTTTGACAGGAAATTTCACATCAAATCCACCAGGAAGTCGGTCCAGCCCTGTCAGTGCCCCCCACCCCTCCCAGTCACGTGTGTAACACCCAGCGGGACAGGCACACCGTCGTCACCCAAATCACCCCACCACCCTAGGTGTGGACATCCCGTTGCCAGAAGCCATGAGGGTTTCTAGCCTGGGCTGGAAGGCTGCCAGGACGCCCCCTATTGCTTGAATTTGCAAGCACTCCCACAAGGGCTTCACCGAACGCTAAAGTCAGTCAAGCATGCCCCCCCACCCACCACCCCCCCCCGCAGGAGCCCAAGCTCCACACCCCCCTCCCAGGACCCACATGTCCCCAGGCCAGTCCTGAGGACAGAGGCCGGGCTTCCCCCAGGGCACCAGTCTCCTACCCTCCCAGCTCCCCCCATGCTCCCCCACCCCATCCTGCAGCTCCAAAGTGCAGGCCTCTCACAGAGATCCATCGGCAGCTTGGGGAAGTGGAGAAACGGGTCAGAAGAAATCCCCAGTTTTTATTGGTTAAAAACCCATCCAACAGTGTTTACATGGAAAATCTGCAGTGATGTGATTGTCCAATCAGGACTTTGCCTGGAAATCACCTAGGAAAGAAAATCTAATAAAACAAATCATGGTGGAGAAATAAATTATTCCCAGGTTACGTGATCCTCTGAGGGGAAAGGTGAGAGAAGTGTCCCGACGGGGGAGGGAGCAGTCACCATGGCAGGGGGCCCTGCTCTTCCTCCAGGGCACCAGGCGGGTCACAGCTGGCTGGCCGCTGCCTGGCTGTCACTCCTTCCCACCCGCACACAACTCCTCGTGCTCCTTTGTACTAATGAGTCTGTCAGCGAGCCGAGGCAGCCAGCACCCGGCTCAGAGGTATGGCCTCCACAGTCCAGCAGCCCCCGGCACCACCGCTCACATTCCCAGATGCTGGCACTACGGTTAGGCCCAGGAACTCCAGTGGGAGACGCTGGGGCAAACACAGACGAGGGTGGGAGGCCCCTTCTTCCCACCAAGTAGCAGCCAGAAAGGCAGGTGACTCGGCCAAGTGCCCAGCCCCACAAAATGACAAAAGCCCATCGCTTTTTCTACAAACACTGGACCCTAAGTGGGAAGGCAACAGCTTTTGCTGCTGTGCCAATCAAACTTCAGGAAGAGAAAATAAGTGTGAGGAACTTAAATCATTTGATTTGGCTTCATTTTCTTTATCTGTTAAAATAACGCTCCTAGAGCCCTCCTGCAAGCCCCGTCCCTGCACAAAAATAAAACAACCCTACCTTTCTCTTGGAATTTCAGCATTTTTGTAGAACCAAGCTCCCCTGGTTTGTAGCCCAGAGGATTCTAGAAGCAGGACAAGAAATATGTTGGCCAAAGGGCAGGACTCGTGTCCTCTGCTGGGCCGGCAGAGGGAAGGGCCTCAGTGGGCAGCCCCAGGCCTAACTCAAGGCCTGGTTTCCCAGCTACCAGAATGGGGAACAAGGCAGGGAACAGAGACCACCCAGGCCCCGGAGAAGGGAGCCCTGGAGCCAACAGCCTGAGGGAGCGAGGGGAGTAACATGGAGCCCACTCCACCAGCCCAAGTTGGCAAAAGACGTGGCCAGGATGTGATCCCGTCTCCTCAGGAAGCTGCTGGCAGTGAGATGGGAGCAGGGCGGGGGTGGGGGTGTGTCGGTCTGTTGCAGCAGGTTGGCATTAAGGAGGCAGAAGCCAGAGCAGGGCGAGGGCGATGCAGCTGGTTACAGCAATATACATTATGTACAGACTCTGGTTAATCCGTCCGCTCGGCTGGCAGCGTCCTCGCCGTGCAGGCGCCTGGGCCAGGGAGAAGGGGCACCAGGAGAGAGGGCAGGCTTGTCCAACACCTTCTTGGCACTCAAGGGGGGTAGGGGGAGGAAGTGCCGATGGCGCCTCCCAATATAAAAACGTGGAGAGAATTCTTTAAATAACGGCACGGGACTGAGACTGTCCCCCGAGGAGCCCCCCGCGGGCCTCGGGCTGGGGAGCGGCCGCAGCACAGTCTCTGCAGTGGGCTGGGGGGCCATTAACAGCAGCGTTTCTTCCGTTTACTGTTCTTCGTGAGCTTCACCACGTCGTTCTGTTGCTGCTGCTGCTGTTTCGCTAAGTTGTCTTTCTTTGCTCTGAGGACCAGCTCTGTGATGCAGTTGAACATCTGTGGAAAGGAAAGGAGGCAGGGCCGGCCTCAGACCTGACAAGGAAGTCTGGCACGCCGGGGCCACCTCCTGCCAGTCAGCACACTGGGCCCCCGCACACACCCCTGGCCTCTCTGGGCCCAGCTTCCCATTTCCACTTGTTAGCTTTTTGTATGTATGGCCTTCGTAGCAACATCCTCAGACCCCTACTAGAAGGCGGTGTCAGGAGGTGAAGTCACCACCCAGAGTCACAGGGGCCCAGCCCACTGGCCCCACCGTGGGAAGCCCAGGATTTTGGCTTCCAGAAGCCAGTACTCCAGAAAGGACCACTGAAGACCCAGGAGCTGCATGGAGCTGAGGTAGTCCCTTAGGCTCTCAGGGGTTTCCAGCCTTTTATTTTTTAAAAGAGTCAAAGAACCCCCTCCCTCCAGGTGAAGCTTCTGACAAGTCAGAGTGCAACTGCTCCAGGGACAGGCTGGAGTGGACCCAGAGCCTGCTCCTCCATGTCACCTCACTGCAACCGGGGCCCGGGAGAGGGGGTGCCCAGAACCTTCCCAGATCACTCCAGGGGACCTTCCAGTGCCAGGACCCAGTGATACTCCACCTACCAATCCACAGGCTGGGGAGCAGCAGCATGAGAGGCAGCCAGAGGAGCCACGAATAGCACTCACTGTGTGCCACGCCCTGGGCATCATTTAATCCTCACGACCTGGGAGCAGGGACTCACTCTCCCCATTTTACAGAAGGAACAGACACATGTTGGGAGGTGAAGTCCCCTACCCAGTCACAGGGGCCCAGCCCACTGGCCCCATAGTTGAAAGCCCAGGATTTTGATCCTAGTCTGACCCCCCCAGAAGCCAAGACTCCTCACCACCGTGTGGTCCACGTCCCAGGAGGCAGGGGGAGCCCCAGCTTCCCCAGGGCCTCTGGGCCCCACACACCAGTGAGCAGGCCTCTCCTAAGGCCAGCGAGCAGGGCCAGCCTGGGCTGGTGGCAAAAGGTCTGACTTTTCTCTCACAGAATCACAACTGCTTTCCAACACATCCAGCACAAGTGCGACGGGAGGCAGCCTCAGGCCAGAGGCCCAGCCACCCATCTGCAGGAGCTGTGCATCCTGAAGCGCCTCTGGAAGCCATGGCAGAGCAACTTGGGTCTCCACAGGACCAAGGCCTCAGCGGGTGCCAGAGAGCAGGAAGAGGTGACAATGTGGGGCCCAGGGAGGTGACAGTGAGACAGTGGACTGGAGGGAAGCTGCACACAGCTTTGGTGTGGGACCAACCGAAATTCAACTCAGCTACTTACTAGCTGGGTGATATTCCTTAAGGCATTGAACCACTGGAACCTGTTTCCTTATTTAAAATGTGGAGATAATTACACCTTCCTCAGAGGATGCTGAGAAACAAGCAACACCTTCAAAATGCCTGGCACACAGCAGGCACTCAATAAGTGGCCATTGCCATACCACTTTCTGATGGCCATAAAAAAAGCATGCCCAGGGAAATGGATGTGGCTCAATCGATTGGGCTCCCGTCTGACATATGGGAGGCCCTGGGTTCAATTCCCAGGGCCTCCTGGTGAAGGCAAGCTGGGCCACGCCCGCAGAGAGCTGACAGCCCGCACCCACGGATGGCACAGCAAGATGACGCAACAAAGGGAGACAAGCAGACCCAGAAGAACGCACAGTGAATGCACACAGAGAGCAGACAGCGAGCACAAGCAAGCAGCAAGGGTGGGAGATTAATTAATTAATTAATTAATTTAAAATATATCTTTGAAAAAAAGCATGACCAGGGTGGGGTAGGAAGAGGAGGCAGAGGTGGGGTGCAGAGCCAGGCGGCAACCAGGAGCCCCAGGGTCCCCCTCCCCACTCAGCCTCACCTCCTCCACATTGACGTTCTCCTTGGCACTGGTCTCAAACAACTGGATCCCCATCTGCCCGGCAAACTTGTAGGCATCTTCTGTCTCCACAACCTTCCGCTCTGGGTCATCATTCTTGTTGCCCACTTCAAGGCAAAGCAAAGTCAGCCTGGCCCCCACCGCACTCCCTCTCCCCCAGCCCCACTCTGCCGGGTCAAGCTCACCTAATATTCGGCACACGTCATCGCAGTTCTGATTGATTTCATGAAGCCACCGCTTGACATTGACAAAGGACTCAGCACTGGTGACGTCATAAACCACGATGACTCCATGGGTCCCTCGGTAATACCTGTAGGGCCAGGGCAGGCATCAGAGCTACAGCCCCTTCCTGAAGACCCACAGGCTCATGCTCAGGAGGGACAGAATCGGGGAAGAGCTACAAATGCTGCCCCGCCAGTTACCTGGCAGCTTGCCCATTCCTCCTACTTTCCCACCAAGCCACCAGCAGGGAACACTTGGCCCCAGGAAGTGGCCCAGATCTGAGGATTCACCCCAGGCTGTGTGGAGAAACCATTAGCGTGAAACTTCTTTGAAAAGTTCTTGCTTTGTTTATAAAATCTAGGCAATTTTTGTATCTGACATCACATCACTGTGGTTGAAAACATTTTCTCTCCTCCAGTTCCTTGTAGTGGATTGCCATCCCAAGAACCACTTGTGAACACGGGCCAGGTTCGCATTCGCCCCCTGGGGTCGCGTGGGCCCTTCTGCCTACTGCTCTGGCTCAGCCAAGTGGTGACAGGGAGCAGCCCCAGACACTGGGAGTGCACAAGGGGGATCCCAGATAGGTCATTGTCCCCAATGTGTAGAGCCCCTGGCCCAAGGTCCACCAGAAGACTTGGAAGAAAGGATGTAAGACATCCTCTGCCAGACACTTAGATGGTTCAGGAAGATAAATGAAGGCCGACAGGCCTATAGAGGAGGCGCCCCGGGGCCTCACAATTCCCGAGAGTCTTCACACACCCAATATCCAGGTCTCCATGCCCCCTCAACACCAGGAATCACTCCAGAGTTGCCACTCTGAACTTTCTTCCCAAAGCTGCAAGGGAACTAAAGTGGAGATTCCCAGTCGCCAGGGGCTTCTTAGAATCTGAAGTGTACAAACCACTGCTCTAAAGAGAGGCCAGTGCTTCCTCTCCCAACTGGGCCCCACCATGCAGGTCCTGAGCACCTCTGCCTCCTGAGGCTACCAGAGCCGAGGGCTCAGCCCCAAGCCTGGGGGGAGAAGGGCTCCTCCCCAGCCCCAGGGAGCCAGCCCAGCTGGGGTGCAATCATGGTCTCATCCACCTGCCCATTGGCTGGCTCTCAGGCAAACTCTTAACAGTGTAGGTCCAGTCAGAGGAGAAAAAAAACCCTGGCTCCATCTCTGAAAGGCTGTGGGGCCTTGTGAAGGTTCTAGCAACTCACTGAGCCTTGATTTCCTCAACTATAAAATGGATATCTACTGGTGCTTACCTCTTAGGGTAGTAGTGAGGAATTCAAGGAGTCACTGTGCATCACCCCAAGAACTGGCGAATAGTAATAAACAGTCAACAAGTGGGAGCTCTTTATTATCACTATTGATATCCCTTCCATGACAGTCTGAGGTGACACGGGTGGAAGAAAACCAAGGGGCAGCAGGAGAGGCAGCTCAGAAGGCCTCGTCCTCTGGGCTGGAGGAGCCACCCTGCTGCACCTGGGGCCATGTGCACCTGCCCCTGGGGTCTGTCTGTCCCCCCTTCACACAGCCACTAAGATTTCCTCCTGGAGCCCGGCCATCATTCTGCCCATGGCTCTGCTTTCCAGGTGGGCAGACCTCCCTGGCCTAGGGGAGCTGGGACAACCACACCACTCGGGGACCAAACCTCTCCAGGCACTGAGCCTCTCAAGCCAGCCTGGTTCCCTGCTCCTGCTCCCTGCCCTCCAGTGGCAGCTGTGACAGCGCCAGAGCCTCGGTGTACCTCGGTTTGGTGGGGGACGTCTTCCTGAACGATTATAGGAGCGCATGCCAGGAAGCACGCAACAGACAACTCTCCCCAAGCCAGCAAAGGAAACACAAGTAGTGGATCACTTTTCCAAAACTCTCCTTTGCCGAAGACAATTAAGATGTCCACAGATGCCTTCGGCCACGAAGCCCAGCCCCCACTGTCCCCACCCCCAGCACCGGCACAGACGCTTTCTCTGGGGCCAGGGATGGGGGATTTATCCAAAAGCACAGAGTTGGTCCAGGGACAAAGTCGAGGGCCCAGCGTGCCAGGAAGTACCTGGTGCATCTGGGCCTGCAGGAGAGGCGGGCTTGCCGGCACTATTACCTCCACTCACCCGGCATTGCCTCTGTCAGACCCAGTGCCGGGCACTTCACACACACTCCCCCTACAATCCTGGCGACAGTCTGGCACAACCGATATTAGATCACCATTTACCACTGAGGACATGGGGCCTAATGGTGAGGTGGCCTCCTGAAGTCACACAGCCGGGAAGTCATGGGGACCAAGTCCGACGCCCACTCCTCCCCCAGACTGCCATCATCACACACACACCCCCACTTCTCCCCAGCCCATGCTCCCCTTGCCGCAGGGGGACAACAGGGCTCTTCCTTGTCAGGCTAACAGGATGCAGCTTCAGTTTCTTTTTTTTTTTTTTTTTTTTTTTACCGGGAGGTCCCAGGAATCGAACCCGGGTCCCTCCATATGGGAGACGGACGCCCAACCAGTTGAGCCACATCTGACCCCCTTCAGTTTCTCTTCTAATGCCCTAAATCAGAAAAGGTCACGCTACCGCACCCTGACTGCCCCATCCCTGAAAAGAGAACAAACTCCTGAAATATTCTGAGATACCACATTCCTGCTTCGCCAGTGACCATCTCTGAGCATCGAGTCTTTCCAGAGACAGGAACCTCTCAATGTGCCCTCCAGAGCTTCCTGCCTCACAAGGGGCAGAATCAGGGACCCCAAGATGGAGCTGCACCCTCAGCCTCCCCAGACAGATGCACAGGACGGCCAACAGGGGCCGCAGTGCGCTGGAAAAAACACGTGTTGCCCTCAGGCAGCTAAGTAACTCCTCCAAGGATCCTAAATAGAAAGGAGGAGGCAGCCCTCCCTCCTCCTACCCCACCCAGCCCAGAGTCATGAAAGGAGCTGACATCATGGTGGCTGGGGGATGGGCCTGGGTTCGTCCTGCTGAAAGGGCTTCAGACACCCCAGTCCCCCGTTTCTTGTGGCCACAAGCGTAATGTTCTCTGCCACCCTGACTTGTTTTTTAACTCATGAAAGGCCCCAGCCCAGTCCCTTCTAGGGGGCAGCCCCGAGCAGGGGGCCCAGGACTGGGTAAAACCATGTGCTATGGCATCAGGCCGACCTAAATTCTTATCCTGCCTCTTCCACTTACCAACCAAGTTAAGTCACTTCACCTTCTCTGAGCCTCCATTTTCTCATCCATGATGAGTGCAGCTATCACAGGACTCTTCAATGGGGTTGAAGGAAATACAGTAGGTGAAGCCCTAGCAACAGTCTCCAGCCGTGAAGGGACATCTGGATCAGTGCCCCAACCTGCAGGACCCCAGACGGCCCTGACCCCAACCACCTGCAAGTAGCTTTCATCCTGCTCAGGCAATGCTCTGGACAGCATGAAGCTCATGATGTCAGTTCTGTTCCAGAAGCTCTGATCCCTGGGCCTCACAGGCCAGGAGAGCCCCACTCAGGAAGCAGCAGGTAGTCCCTGAGAGCTGGTATAGGGGATCCCCAAGGAGTCACAGGCAAAGAGACACATCCTCACTACAGGGCAATCCCAGCTATGTAACCTGATCAACCGCAAACAGAAGCCCCTCCGGCTTGGGTTGCCTGGGTTCCAGCCCCTCAAGCCCCCTTGACCCGGCCGACCCCCTCCTGCCAGTGGCACCCTGTACTCCCTGCCGCAACCTCCACCACAGGCGCTTCACCCGTCCTGCTCCTCCCGCAGAAGACCCCAAGGGCTTGTGTCTGTCCTGGTTCCATGCTGAGGAAGGAATGGGGTCCCTGGCCAGGGAGAAGTTTAAGCAACTCCTGCGAGCCAGACACTGCCCACCCCTCTGCACACACTGCAGCATGAGCTCAGGCTCAGCTGCTTCCCCAGAGAAGGAACACTTCTCAGGAGTCCTCCCCTCTGTGAACTGGGGATAGTAACAGTGCCAACCACACACAGTTGCTAGGAGAGCTCAGCGAGAGGATCCATGTAAAGCCCCAGACACAGGGCACCTGGTGCCCAGGACTCAAATGGTAAAGCGAAACCTAAAGTTAAACCTCTGGGAAACTGCAGCGCAAAGTTTAGGCAATTTGCCCAAGGTTACACAATAGAACAGAGATTTAAATTCAAACTGTCTGCCTTCAAAAAGTCCTGCTCTTTCCTGGAAGTTGTTCGTTAGCTCCCCTCCACAGATCCCCTGCTCTTGGAGCAAAGGCTGGATTTTGCTTCCCGTTTACATCTAAGAACCACAGTAAGGTGGACAGCCCATTGTGGAAGCCGGTTCCCCATGGACAGCTTTGGGAAGGCAGAGGAGGGGCCTTCTGATGACCTCACACCAATGCACCTTCCAGGCCTCCCAAAAGAGGCGAGCTGCCTCCAAGAAGTCAGAGTGGGTGAGGGGAGCCCACACAGCCAGACCCCAGAGTCACAACCAACACCTAACTGTAACCACCTAACGACAGTCACAGGCTAAGTGTGTGCTGGTGCGGGGTACCTTTCACCACCTGGTGAGGCAAATACCATTTTTACTCCCATTTAAAGGAACTGAAGGCCAGAGGGTACTGTCATTTCAGACTCCAGAATAGGGTGTTCAGCCACCAAACACTGCCCAGGGACCCACCATGGTGACAATTCTGCCACAGGGCACTACTCACTCAAGAGTGCCCAAACGCTGTCCATGTGCCAGGTGAGCCCTGAATCTCAACGGTGTGGCAACACCTAGTCTCCAGGATAACTAACAGGGAGGAGATGATGGACAAACAACATACCAAGGAACTGAGAGTGCCTACAACTGCAAGCAAGAGAGTCCCATCTATCGGATGTAGGGGATCAAAGCCCCCCTCAATTAATGGTGGAGTAGGCATCACCATCCCAGAGTCCTCAGGATTGGGAAACGAACTATGGACTAAAATAAATTTACTAGTATTCTACTATAGACTACTTGTGATTCTAGCAATGGAAGAAATACCATTGTTGTGGAGGTGATGACCCATGGATGCTCTGGGGTTAGGAAGAGGGAAAAATAGGTGTAATGGGGGGCATTTTCGGGACTTGGGAATCATCTGAATGACATTATGACAACAGATACAGGCCATTAAATATCCAGCCATATCCTACAGAGTCGAATGGGAGAGAGTGTAAACTACAATGTAAACTATACTCCATGCTAAGTGGCAATGCTCCAAAATGTGTTTATCAATTGCAATGAATGTACCACACTGATGAAAGATATTGCCAATGTGGAAAAGTGTGGGAGGTATGGGGAGGGCATATGGGAATCCCCAATATATTCTCTGTAACATTTATGTAAATGAAATATCTTTTTAAAAATTTTAAAAAGTGGAAAAACAAAAAAAAGAGTGTCTAAACGTCCGGGGTGAAGGGTCACGAATGGGAGCGGGCAGACTCACGTGGAGGTGATGGTGCGGAAGCGCTCCTGCCCAGCAGTGTCCCAGATCTGCAGCTTCACTTTCTCCCCATTGATCTCCACAGTCCGAATCTTGAAATCTACTCCAATTGTGGTGATGTAGCTGCCTGCACACACAGGTCACACTCATAGACTGGCAGGGGACTTGGTCCGCAGCACATGCAAAGGGCAGATCCTTGGAGACTCCACCACCCTCCCCATTCACTCCTGGTGCCCCACCCAGGTACAGGTACCAGGGATATTGCCCTGAAGGAGGAAGACCAGGTCCCAGACCCAATGGAGCCCACAAGTGAGGTGAGGGCCAGCAGGCCATATACAATAAAGCAAACTGATGAAGATAATTTCTGATAATGAGAAGTGCAACAAAGGAGGTAAAACAGGGAGATGTGACAATGAGGGGGGCAGGGAGAAGGCTCCATCAATGAGTGTGATTGGGGTGATATTTCTGCTGTGATCTGAGACTGGGGGAGACCTTTGATGCACTCCTGTTTTTTCTGTTCTATTCTATTCCAAAAAATGTTAATGACCCACACAGTTAGTTTCCTAACACACAAACATGTTACAACCTGCAATTTGTAAAACAGTGCTCCATGCAGAGGAGAGAGTGGCAAAAAGCAATCGTTAGAGGGTCAAAGGTCAAGTATACAGTCTGAGGCAGGTAGAGAGAGGATGAGGGAGATTGTGGGAAGATGGCGAAGGACCAACAGACAGAGCTGAATGCTCTCACAAAAACAATGGAGAAAGAGGCAAAAGCTGTCCGAGGCACATGCTTTGGGGGTCAGCAGACCATGACAGTGCTACATTAACTCCCAGGAGTGTGAGGGACAGAAAGACAAAGAAGCTGAAATGACACCTCCAAAATATTAAGCTGGGGTAAAACCCCTGGCTCACTGCAGCCAACTGAAGGGAACAGACATTTTCCTTCTTATCAGCTGTTTCAAGGGAAAAAGGAGGGGTGGTCTGGGTGATCTTCTTCAGTGAATTCAGCCAGGAGAGCCCACTTTGAATCTACGCTCCGGAGATTCAACACAGGAACACAGGAAAGCTCAGACTCAAACACCTCCGTGGAAAGGTGCACTAACTAGCGCCATCTGCTGACTGGTCTGGAAATTGCATGGACCAAACGCTCTCTGTATCCAACCCCTGGGAGAAAATCTGTGCCCCAATAGTGAGTCCCTGGGCCCGATTTTGAAAACTTAAGCTGGGCAATTTTAAACACTGACAATAAGTTGAACCAAATATCAAAGAAGAGTTGTGGGAGAAAAAAAAAACAACAGGCAAGAGAGAGAAATTGGCCATCAGAGTAAGTTCGCCAACATATTCAGATGCCTACACATCAGCAAAATATTACAAGCTATACTAGGAAACAGGAAGAGATGGCCCAGCCAAAAGAACAAACCAAATATCCTGAAGAGATACAGGATATAAGACAATTAATCAGTGATAATCACACAACTCTCCTAAATCACTTCAAAGAATTTATAGAAAATATGACTAAAGAAGTAAAGGATATTAAGAAGACACTGGGAGAGCATAAAGAACAATTTGAAAGCCTGCAACGAAAAGTAACAGATCTTATGGGAATGAAAGACGTGATGGATGAGATTAAAAATACATTAGAGGGAGCGGAGCGGAGGTAGCTCAAGCCATTGGGCACCTCCCTCCCACATGGGAGGTCCCAGGTTTGGTTCCCCATGCCTCCTAAAAAGAAGAAGTGCATACAACGAGCAGACAGCAAACGCAAACAATGAGGTGGGGGGAAGAAATAAATAAAACAAATCTTAAAAAAAAAAAAAATTAGAGGCACATAGGAGCAGATTTGAATTGCTTAAAGAGAATTAGTGACTTCGAAAACAGAACATCTGAACTGGAAAAGACAAGAGAAGAAAATGGAGAAAATGGAACAGAGTCTCAGGGAACTGAATGACAAGGTGAAACGCACAAACATTCGCATTATTGGTGTTCCAGAAGGAGAAGAGAATGGAGAGGGGCAGAAACAATATTTTAGGAAATAATGACCAAAAACTTCCCAACCCTTATGAAAGACATAAATATCAATATCCAAGAAGGACAACGCACCCCAAACAGAATAAATCCGAATAGACCTACCTCCCTACCTTGAGACACCTATTATTCAGAATGACAAATGTCAGAGATAAAGAGAGAGGAAACGGATGTAGCTCAAGAGGTTCGGCGTCCGTCTACCATATGGAGAGACCGGGTTCGATCCCCGGTACCTCCCGGTAAAAAAAAAAAAAAAAGAGATAAAGAGAGGATTCTGAAAAGAGCAAGAGAAAAGCAAAAGCAAAGCATCACATACAAGGGAAACTCGATAAGACTAAGTGCAGATCTCATCTCAGAAACAATGGAGGAGAGAAGAAAGTGGTATGATGTATTTAAGGTACTGAAAGAGAAAAACTGCCAGCCAAGAATTCTCTATCTGGCAAAGCTGTCCTTCAAAAGTGAGGGTGAGTTCAAAGTCTTCACAGACAAACAAAAACTGTTAGAATATGCTACCAAAAGACCAGATTTACAAGAGATACTGCAGCCTGAGAGGGGTGAGGCCAGACCTTGGGGCCTTTATGCTATTTTAAAGATTTTGGACCAGGAGGCGGATGTAGCTCAAATGGTTAGGCATCCGCCTGCCATATGGAGGGACCTGGGTTCGATCCCTGGGACCCCCCGGTAAAAAAACAAACAAAAAAAAAGATTTTGGACTTTATCCTGTGTGTGATGGGGAATCATTGAAGGGTTTCAGTCAGGGCCATAACCTGTACCTCAAATAGCTCTCTTGGGGCATCTGTACAAAAGATGGATTTGAGGAGAATTGTCTTACCATTACAAACACATGTTCTTGCTCCTCTAGAAGCTTACAATGTAGCACAGGAGATGGGGCACACATACAAACCACTATATAAGGTGGGGCGAGTATATGGAAAGGTCAAAGTTCAAGGAAGGCTTCAGAAAGAAAGTGGCATTTGGGCCTAGCTTGAAAAAATAGGTAAGATTCCAAAGGTTAAGATTAGGTGGGAGGAGGGAAGCGGCTGTGGCTCAATCAGTGGGGCTCCCGTTTACCATATGGGAGGCCCCGGGTTCGGTTCCCGGGGCCTCCTGGTGAGGGCAGGCCCGCTCGCGCGGCGTGGTTGGCTGACCCGGCGAGCGCGGGCAGCAGGGGGGGGATAAATGAATAAATAAATAAAATCTTTAAAAAAAAAAAAAGATTAGGTGGGAGGAAAGACATCCCACAGACTGAAAGAGCTGACCCAAAAGCACAAACAAAATACATTCAGAGAACAAGCCAGCATCTGGTGCTCTAGGGATGGATACCATCAAGGGAGGTGGCCCAGCACCTGGCACTATTTAGGCTCTCCAACAGTTGATAGATGAATGAATGAACAAACGAGCAAACAAACAAACAAAAGTACGAACAGTGTGAGAAAACAGAGAGGAGAGTTAGAAATAGATTCTGAAGCCTTCTGAATGTTAAGCTAATAAGACCATAAACCAGTGGTTCTCAACTGGAGACGATTTTGCTCCCCAGGCACGTATGGCAATGTCTGGAGACATTTTTGGTTGTTATAACTAAGGGGGTGCTAACTAAGGCCAGGGATGTGGCGTCACATTGTACAATGCACAGGACTGCTCCCCACCCCCACCCCCCAAAGAACTGCCTGGCCCAAAATATCCATAGTACCGAGGTGAAAAAACCTTGCAATAAACTTTGCTCAGGTGAGAGAGGGCCACGGAAGTTTTTAAACAGAGAGACCCTGCCAGAGACACATATAAGGAAGATGAACTTAGCAGTTGTGTGCAGGATGGAAAGGAGCTGTTGTAAAGCTTCAGACTAGAACCAACAAAGGTAGTGGTAACAGAAACGGAAAGGAGATTGAAGAGGGACCCCCAGGATTTGAAAGCTGATTAGAAGGGAAGTTAGAGGGGCAAGCCGGGAGGAAGAGGAATGCTTATCAGCATAAAAGAGGCTGAAGATAACAACAAGTAGCTAGCATTTATTGAGAGATTACTCAGTCCCAGGCATGCAGGAGGACATGCACTATCTCAGGGAATCCTGGCACAAAGGCACTTTACAGATGAGCTGAGCCTCAGTCACTAGCTCGAGGTCACACACAGAAGCCAACTCTTTCCACAGACACCAATGATGTCGCAGGGCCAAACCCACTTCTCCACTCTAAACCCCACTTCCTCACCAGAAGTCACTAGGAGACTTTTAGCTCCCCCTCAGCCACATCATAGGGAATCCCCGACAAGATAATCACATTTCAGTCCTCAATCAGAGACAGCAACCCAACCCAAAGTCTCTATCATCAACCTGATGTATTAAACAAACGAAAACATGTTCAATCTCCCCAGTGATTGGGGAACACAAATTTAAAGGAGATACCACTTTTCGCCTCTTGAAGAAGACTATGAAGATCCAGCATTGCTAAGAATTGACAAGGGATAATTGCGAACCCCTTCATTAGAAATGTAAATTACAAATTGAAAGACAATTTGGCAGTATCTATGACCATTTTAAACCCATGTGCCATCTCACTCAGTAACTCCATTTCTGGAGAAATATGTGAACAAGTGTACAAGAACATACATACAATGACTCACAAGGAATGCAACTTCACTAATATGAGAAGCAACCAGAAACCATGAACGGATCAAAGGTACTGTTAATGAATTACAGTTCCTCCATGTATACCACAGAAAACTTCAGTCATTCAAGAGAGTCAGAGAGCTGTATCTGCCACGTGGAAGCATGTTCCCTGACAAACTGAGAGGAAGGCAAGTTGGCGAACAGCTTGTAGAGTTCAGAAAAAAGCTGGAGAGATTCTCACTGCACGGGAGAGAGGCTACTAGGGCAGCAGAGGGGACAGCAGAGGGGGGCAGGTGAAGGGACAACATTCAAATTGTATTTTATTGGTGACTTACTGTTTGAAGTTTTATACAAGCATGCACTATCTTATAATAGATGTTTTAAAAACTTTTTACCCCATGCCTCCTCCCCTCTTTTTCTCCCTCCTTTGGCAATCAGAATGAGAGCGTTTTCTATATTAGGTAGAGGCAAGTGTGCTCAGGTACAGGGAAAGGGATTTCAGGACCAAGGCACCCCCGCAGTACCTCAGGGAATCACTCACCTGAGAAAGTGTTGTCTGCAAAACGTAACAGTAAACTGCTCTTGCCCACACCTGCAAGAGAGCATCACTGAGATGAGAGGGGACACAGGCTCCCTCCCTCCAACCCCAGTCCTTCTTCAGGGATGATACCAAACAGTCCTAATGTTTCAGAAGTTCAGTGAGACCCTTTTCCCGCCTTTCAATGCTGCTCTCTATCTCCCCAATCAGCCATACACCACGAACATCTCTTCCATTCAATCCTTGACCTTTCTTTTGTCCTCATATACAACAAGCTGATCTCATATTCCCTGGGAGATGAGAAAGGGACTCATGCCAGGCCCTGTACTGAGGGCTTGTCCCAGCAACCCAAAGAAAGATACTAGATGAAAGAAATGAAGCAGGAGGAAGGTCAACCAAATGACACTGGGCCCCGAAAGTGTGTCTAAAACATGGTCCCTAGGAAAACACACGTCACCATCAGATCTGATGCTTCAGTCTGTGTGGAGTTTGAAATGAGGAACTACAAAGCTGGAAAGAACCCTTGAGATCATCAGGGCTATTTTGCAGGTGAGAAAACTGAGGCCCAGAGAGCTAGAACTGACTGTCAGCCATCTTCCCTCTGCAACACATGTTCACCTCTGTTGCTGTCACTGCTGGCTAGATTGGGGGAGGAGGAGGTCCTGCCTTACAATGACCATCAGACCAGCAACTCACCATTACACTTAGGACAGCACCTCCTGACCTACTTATTCCAGAACAGGCAGAACCCATGAATGCTGGACTTCCCCTTCACTTTGGTCCCCAGCAGCTTTAGCCTATCATGTGTGCCTGCCCCGCATCCCTCTACCACAACCCTCCACCCCTGTGATCCCTAAGACTGCTAGATCACCAGCCACAGAAGGAAATAACTAACATCCAGAGAGTACTTTCTGTAAGGTGGGCACTTTGTTGCTCTCCTGTAATTCCAACTACCTCTCTTAAAGTGAGGAAACCGAGGCTCAGAGAAACAAAGCAGGTGCTTGAGGTGCCTCAGCAGGAAGTGATCTGAGATCTGACTCCAGAGTGCTAAGACTCTCTCCAATACATCCTGCTTGGGGAGGCTTCTTGAGTCTGTTTCCAGAAGTAGAATAAAATGACCCCACAGGGGCTCCAACATCTCATTCCTGTTAAATTCTTTATGCAATACTATCAAAGCTACACAAGAGGAGAGCTTACCCTAGGGACTCATGAGCCCCCTAAAACTAAATGCAAACTATTGAGTATATATGCATACCTGTGGCAAGAAGCCCAAAAGTTTTACCAGATTTCCAACGAGGGCACTGACACTGTCCCACTCCCCCCAAAAAATCAAAGTCCAAACTCACTGGTAGACTAGATAAGAGTACCCAAGCCCAGAAAGACAGCCTCTCTCGGTAGTACTCTCTAAAGATCTCTCTGGGTACTTCTCCAAGGATGTAAGCTGTCAGGAGATGCCCAGAACAACTTGTTTCACTGAGTAAACCTAGGCCTTAACTTCCCAAAGGCAGATGGGTGGTGTGGCTCTCGTGAGCAGGCAGGTGCTGTGCCCATCGCCCTCTGAACCTGCTGCTCAGGCCCTGGGGCCTGCAGCGCTCTTTCTCAGAGCCACTTCCTCATTGCTGCCTCAGCTAAGCTTCCTGCTGAGCCCAGGGAGAGCCCAAGTCCTGGGCTGGGTCCTTAAGAAGGTTTTGCCCAAAGCTAACACCCACTGGCCCTGCTAGCTCCTTTGCTTCCTTCCCGTGCCTCCTGGAACCCTCTGGGTCCAGCTGACTCAGCTAAAAGCCTGTGTCTAGGCCACTAGGCTGCGAGTTCCTCTCAGATGAGACCTCATCTCACTCACCCTGCGCAGTCATACACTGTGCTGTGGTTAACTCGTCCCCAACCTGCAAGCTAGGCCCAGCACGTAGTAGGTGCCAATTAAACGCTGCTTCATGAATGTATGACTAAACGAACGCCAAGCTCCCTGACAGCTATGTCATCCAATGCTATTACTGCATCATTAACCAGGGCCAAAGCGGTGGTTTTCAAACTTTTGGAGGGCAGCAAAGTCCTTTTTTGAAAAAGTTTTATTCAAAGCCTTATATATAAAACAGATGCAGGAGAGGTGCTCTCTCTACAGGAAGTGATGAAACAGCAGCATCCCCTCCAGCCTGGCCTCTCCCACACCCCTTGCTCACCCCCAGGCACCTCTGCTGAGCAAGGAAAGCCACTGGGCTACAGAAAGACCACCTAGTCACCACGCTAACTGCGGCTTTGGGCCTGACACCAACCTCCAGGCATTGCTCTTCCCTTTGAGAGGAACAGAAATCTACCTGGAGAAAATCCATCTCCTAAAAACCCCCTGGAAAGGGCCTCCTTGGGAAAACACACTACTACCACTTAACCCCCAGCACCTACTACTTAACCCTTAGCACCTGGCTTACAGGAGGAAGTAGAAGGTACTACTGTACCTTCACCTCAACCAATGTCAACAGCTTCCCAGTGGCCACATCCAGTGTGAAACAAAACCAATCCAACCCCAGCCCCTTAAATCCTGCAAGGAGCACAGGCCCTGGCACTCAATGCCTCTGGGTAGTCAAGAGGTACAGCTTTATACTGCAAACATCTTCCACACAGCATTTGTCACTGCTCTCCCCTGCACCAGGCTCCTTCCCTGCCCTGGCTTCTTCCTCTCAGCCCACGCAGGGGCTCTGGACTTCAACATGCTAACCACACCGAAGTCCTCACCCTCAGCCCTGCTCCTCTCTAAGGCTACACTCCCCCGACCCTGAGTCTTCTTTGCTTCAGTTCCAGCCTGTTCAAGAGCCTTAGACCTACAAGTAAGGTGTTCTCAGTTTTCATCCCGGCTCAGCACTACTTCACTGTTTAACCTCACACAAGTTGCTTGCCCTTTTCGGCCTCAGTTTACTCATATGTAATATGAAGTGCTTTAACTATATCTCTCACAACCACTCCAGGTTTCAGGTCCTAAGAAAGAGAACAGCTGGATGTGGACAAAATCTTGTTTCAAGTCAGAGCCAGTGGCAGAAGAGCATAAGATAAAATATAGAACCTCAAGCATAAAGAAGAGATGTAAAAGCCAAGGGAATATATTCTAGAAGCAAGTACAATGTGGCAGAGTGGGAAGAACTCAGATTTAAAAGAAGGAAACAACATCCATTGAAGGCCTACTGTTTGCCAGACCTGACACCAGCTGCGCTCACTCACACATATTAGCATAGATGTGCAGTTACTCCCAGCTTTGCCTCACATGAGCTGTGCGACTTTGGGCAAGTCAGTCCCCTTCTCTGGGCCTTACTTTCCTTATTTGACAAAGCTGCACAGGCAACGCATGAGACTCTGATGAGAGAATGTCTGTGAAATCATTTGATAAACCTTAAGGAAGCATACACATAAGGAACCCAATTCAGGGGCATGCATGTTATCAGTCTCCTCCGCTCAGTTGCCAGACCTTGGTTTGGTTGTCTATGGCTGCCCTCTCCTTTTGAGTATCAACTCGCTGTCTGGAGAAATCAGAGAGCAAATCACGTATCTCCTCTCACACAACCTAGACCTACATGCTCAGATCGAGCTGGGAACCAGACCTCATAAATCTGAACTCAATGAGTCTTCCCCCACACCTGACTTCTGAGTAAAAAAATCAATGCACCATGCAAAATGTACTGTGGGAAAGGGGGCCAAAGCCATCCCCTGGGTTTTCCAAGGGAGAAATGCAAACAAGCTGCATCTTCTTGCTGATTTTAGGCTTTTCATTTTTGGATATCAATGCACAGGGCTTTGATGTCTTGCAGAGAGATAAAGACCCCTAACCCTGAAAGAAAGGGCAAAGAATCATCCTGGTGGCAACTCTTCAGAATCAGGCCAGGGCTGAAGTCAAATCCTGCAAAGGCATCAGCCCCAGGACCCCCAAAGAATGCCACAGGCCATCACCAAGATCACAGTTCATCTGGTTTCTCTCACTCAAACCCCAAGCACTGTCCTCCACCATCCTAACTCCCTCCTCAACCAGTGACTTTTTCCCTCACCTCTCCCCTCCACAAGTAACCACAAAAACCTCAGCCATCCTTCACCTTATCCAAACCACCAACCACATCCCAATCCAGCTTCATATGTGAGACCAAAAACCACCCACTTCCTTGACCCGACTATGACACTGTCCCTCCAACACTCTTATATCCTGGGTCTTACCACCTACCTTAATTTGGTCCCCTCTTTCTGTAACAATCCATGGGCTCCAACTTCAGCCTATCCTCTGCCTCCAGTCACATGACCCCCTTCCCCACACTCAAGCCAAGTCTGTCTATAAACACAGGGTGCTCCCAAGCCTCCTCCCCAACATCATATAATCCCAGCACCTCAGCTATGCTCCCATAAACCTTCTGCGGCCTGCCTCTCTGACCTCTTGGTCACCCCATAAACTTGCTCACCAGCCACACTCCAAACACCTCTCAAGCCTTCCACCTTCTCCCAGAAACCAGCCTATCTTTTCTAAGGACACTCAGTTTTCATTCATTCAACAAATATTTGTGAAACGCCTACCAGGTGTCAGGCACTGTTCTAGGGAAGAGAGTAGTGAACTGAGCTGTGGCGTGCGCATGTGGCCAAAGCACCCCCAATGACCCTCTGTTACAGAGGATGTTCACAGCAAACACTTAGTGAGCACTGGCGATGTGCATTATCTCATTTAATCGCCAATCAGACCTGTGAGGCAGATGCACTTTTATTCCATTTTACAGATTAAGAAACTGAGCCACTCAACAGCTAGAACAGTAATTCAGCAGAAATGTGCCGGGCCCTGTGCTAAACCCTTTACCGTGCCTTCTATCTCATTTAAATCTCACAACAACCCCAGGAGGCAGGTTCTGGGACTATCCCCTTTGTACAAGGGAAGAAACTGAGGCTTACAAAGGATGCCCATGATAATAACAGCAACAGCTAGCATTCACTTAGAGCTTACTTTATGCCAGGCTAGGGGCTAAGCACTTTTCCTGCTTGAGCTCATCCAATACTCACACCACCGAGGGAGGCAAGTCCCCAGTTCTCGGATGGGGGAACTGAGGCTCAGAAAGGTGAAGCAACTTGCCCAAGGTCACAGAGTGAGGCAGCTGGTAGTCCCCGGGACTCGAACCCGGATCCGTCCATCTCCAGAAATCGCGCGACTTGACCAAGGTCACCCACGAGGCAGGGGCCGGCGCGGGGAGTGGACCCGGCGCCCGAGCCCCTCGCCGCCCGGTGCCCCGCCCCGGCCCGGAGCCCCTCGGCGCGCCCCGCGGGCCCGCGGTCGCCGG
>JAKSZT010054518.1:16311454-16348842 GCA_026826555.1 Tolypeutes matacus
CGCCTTCACGGGCCGGCACCTCCCGGCCCTCCCCGAGGCCCCCGCGGGCCGCGCCCGGCAGGGCCCGCTCCGCCTCGGCCGCCGCGGCCTCACCGCTGTCGCCGATGATGAGCAGCTTGAAGAGGTGGTCGTAGTCCCGGGCCATGGCGGGCGGGGGCGGCGCGCGCGGGCGGGCGGGGTCGGTGCTGGCCTCGCGATCCGCAGCTCCCTCCGGGCTGCTCGGGCAGCGGCGGATCCACTTCCCGAACAAACAGCCGGAACTGACAGAAACACCTCCCTCTGCTGCTCCCCCTCCTCCTCCTCCTCAGCAGCCGCCGCCGCTGCCGCCGCCTCTCTTCTTCCCGCCCCGCCCCGCCACTGCGCACGCGCAGCGCCCGGCGCCGCCTCTGCGCAGCCGCAGCCGGGCCCGCCGCGCCCTCGTCGCGCTCGCGCCCCGCGCACGCGCGCACGCCCCTGGAGAGCCTCGGCGGGAGCGGGCACGTCTTCCCCGCGTGTCCTCTGCGACCGCCGCCGCCACCACTGGTCCTCGCGGCTGGGAAAGCCGAGTCGCTGTCGAGCCCCAACCTGAAGAAACCGGGAGTGTGGGAGTAGCCCGGCCGTGGCCCAGGGCGGACTCAGCCCCTCATCTTCCACACCCCCAAGTGCCGTGTAGAGGAACTGACGGCAGTGACCTGGAGGCTCACGCCGAGCTCCCGGTGTCTCGAGGCGGGAACTCGGCTGTGAAAGGCACAATCGTGAGGCGGTTCAAGACTCGGGCACTTCGCCCCCTCTCGGCATCCACGCCGCCTCCGGATGCTGGCTCGGGACTCCAGCGTGTCCCGGGCCTAGGGACCGCACGCCGGAAGTGGCCGGTGTCCACCGAGCTGTGCAGGACTGGAGTCGCCTACTGCAGCGTAGCCTCTTAGGAGTGTGGCCTTTGAGGTCAGCGCTGGGTCGAAATCACGTCCTAGCCCTGTGACCACCTGGAACCTGAGTCGCCTCCTTGGAAAAAAAAGGGAGGGTAGGTGCGGATTCAAAGTCCCTTCCAGCTTTCAGCTGAGCCTGGGAGGTTATGACCCAGTGTGTAAGATTCACCCCGGAGACCGAAAGCAGCAGCTCCCTCGGCTTCAGTTGCACACCACCTGCAGTTTACATATCTCAAAGTCGTGCGGTTTAAAAGATCTGGACCGCCAGAAGATCGGCGGTATTAGATTTGTCATCAGCCCGTTTTTCCAGTTTTAAGAGTTCCCACTTGCCCCACCCCTTAGATCTGAACATGAAAGCAGAATCTCCCACTGCCATCTCATTGTAGAATTACAGAGTTGAGTTTTTAAGTTTCTACCCTTAAGCCATTTTCTTGACCCTTTCCAGTCAAGTGCCTATTGGCTATTTTGACTTGTTTTATCAAACTTCCTTTTTATTTTCTTTTGACTTTTTAAAAAGTGATAATGCTTACAGTAAGAATAAATAAATAAATAGGGAGCAATGTGGCTCAAGCTGTTGAGCGCCTGTTTCCCACATAGGAGGTCCTGGGTTCCGTCCCTGGTGCCTCCTAAAAACAGCAAGCAAACAAGTGAAAAAACCAACTGGGGAGCTGATGTGGCTTAGTGGTTGAGCGCCTGTTTCCCACATACAAAGTCCAGGGTTCAATCCCCTGCCCCGGTACCTCAATAAAATAAATAAGTACATAATCTTACTAAGAGTACAAGTTACCATTTCCCACCACCTTCAGATCCACTACCCACAGGTAAACCCCCTTATTAAGTTTCTTGGCTAACTTAACAAATGCTTCATAAATATTTGTTCTTCAATAAATTTTCTCTGCCTATGTAAACTCATGTATGTGTCTTGCTTTTCCTCTTTAATACACTTACACATTTATCATTTTGTAACAGCTTCATGGTATGGTACTCCCTTGCAAAGTTGGCTTACAATTTAAGCACTCTGCTGTTGATAGGCATTCATGTTGTTTGTAGTATTTTGCAGTTATAAACAATGTTGCAGGGAAGATCCTTGAACATCACATGGAGTGTCTGACTCAAGCTTTGAGTTTTTTTTTTCCAGGAGCCAAGAATCAGTGTGGTGGCATCAAAAGAATATGAGCTTGGAATCTGAAGGTAATAGCTGGGGAGAGGAGCTGCTCGTGTGCTCTTGATTGAAAAATGGTCCTTGTCTGTCAGCGGAGGTTAGTGCCATCCCCTTTGACCCTGCAGTTTTAGGAAATACTAGGGAAGGTGGCCTGAGCATAATCCCCAAGCAAGCCAGTGAGGTAGTGGGTGCCTGCCAGGTCATATTCACAACTATTCTGGAGTCAGAAAGACGTTAGCGTGAATGCTGTTTCAGAAATCCTGGCTCCATCCCTTATAAGTTTTGTGATTTTGGATAACTCACTCTATCTCCGAACCCGTTTCCTCACCTGTAAAATATGTTACACTACCTCCTTAACAGAATGGTTGCGAGCATTAGAGATATGTTGTAAATTACCTGGCATGTATAGGCAGGTGATAAATGGTAACTGATGTTAACCAAGGTCAGTTTGCACTGACTTATTCATACTTTCAGCCATTTCCTCTTGTAGACTTCAGCACACATTTCCACGGCAGCCACCTGGTATTAGGGCTGCAGGATACTTTGAGGAAGTATAGCAAAATGAGCCATTATAAAGACCAAATTCCTGACTGCCTTGATGTGTCACCTGGTATTAATGCCTTCATTTACTCAGTAAGTGTTTAATGAGTGCTTATTATTTATTATGTGCCACAGAGTCTCATCAGAGGTAAGACATACTCATAAGGAATTAAAAATACAAGACAATACAGCAGCTAAAATAGCTTTCAAATAAACGGTCTAGACTCTAGAGGTAAAAAGCAGTCACTCTTAGCTAGAATGATGGGGGAAAGATTTTCATCATAAAGATTTCATGATGGAGTTGGATTGAAAACTTTGAATGATGATGATGGCTTTATTTAGACAACCACTGTCACAGTCTTTGCAAATCATCAATTTTGACTTGGTGGGGGGGATTCCCTGTAGGCCAGGATATGTGCCTGGCATCTCAAGATGAAACTGAGCATATCTTCCTCTAGAAGCCTTGGTCTATGTTTATTTAAACTACAGTTCAATGACTTGAGCTATGTTATGGGATATATATATATATATATATATTTAAACTTTTGTGACCTGAGGGTAAGGGGTAAATGTTAGTATGTACCACTAATGGGAAACTTTGTCCACTGTTATAGACAGCCAACTTAGATGAGCCTTTGTAGCACTACCTGTTTGTGCAGTGGAAACTACAATGGAGAGACAGTGAAAGTTTTTGAGCAGAGGACCAATATCAAAATGTTATTTTAGGGAAATAACCTGGCAGGAGCATGCAGGAGGGGTTTCAGCTTTTAAGAAGGTTGTAGCTATAGCCCAGATGTGAAGCAGGAAAGGACAGATGCAGAAGACAAAAAATCATGCAGTCTATCTGACAACTGGATTCATTCACTACTTGAATAAATATTTGAATGTTTACTTTGTGCCAGGCACTGTGCTGAGCCCTGAGGATATAGCATGAATAAAACAAAGCCTCTGTCCTCATGGAGTTTACAGTATAGCAGGGGAAGGTAGGTCATTTGTTCATTTCACAAATGTTTGAGGGCCCACTATGTGCCAGGCACTGAGCTGGGAACTGGAGATTTAGCAGTAAAGAAAATTTTTAAATCCCTGCTTTTATTAATTTTTTTTTTTTTTGTATTTTCATCTCATGTACGTTTTTTAACTTTATTTTGTACATTTAATAATTGAAAATATAAACAAAAACTAAAAAGTAAACACAGATGAATAAATATTTACATTTCTCAATGAAATGTAATGGATACATATAATTTTTTTTTTAATCAATATGTTACACAACCTGCTTTTATTAACAAATAAATATGTGTCTAAAGAGAAAAGGCAGGGTATGAAGATGCAGAGGTTTAAAGGAACAGAAAGGTGGTGAAGCCATGGAGATGCTAGGGATATACTATTCATTCATTCAAGAAGTCTGGCAGGGAATGAAAGAGAAATAGAATGGTGGTGAGAGCAGTGGGGTCCAAGGAAGCAGAGGTAGAGGATCAGCAGCTAGTGGACAGTAAGGATTGAATATTTGGGGGAGAAGATGGGCTGAGGGCACTTTGGCAAGGAGGAGGTCAGGAAGTGAGGTGTCCCCAGAGGGGGGTGCTAGAGGGGGAGGGAGAAGGAGACCTCAAGGCTGAGGCCCTGGAGCCAGAGCCAGCAGAGCCCTGGAGGGTAGCAGAGGTGAGGGTCCATGCAGTGGAGGCCTGGAGGGACCTGTGAGGTCCAGTTTCAGATCTGTCAGCAATATGGATTCCAAAGTTGCTAAGTGACAGACAGCGAGGGAGGAAATGCATGCTGCAGTCCCGCAAGAAGGCAGAGTAAGTAATTCAGTAAATAAGAATTTAGAAAGGGCAGGTAAACTGAAAGACAGGAACTTTAAATGAGGAGCCAAGATGGGACACCATTCAACATGCTGATCCAACAGGGAAGGAATAAAGGAAATCGCATCAGGTCTCTCCCTTTGATGGAGCTGGAAAGTGACCCTTTTCCCATACGTGCATGCCTGATGCCGTACCAAGAGATTTGGCAATGGGCCTTGCCCTGCCCTTAAGTAGCCGCCCCCACAATCAAGTGAGCATAAGTTCCTTGATATCTGGGACCATGTCTTGAATTCATCTCTGTATCCTCTGTGACCTAGTCGATGATAGGTATTTGGTGTCAATTCAATTAAAGAGAAGCCACACACAAAATTTTAAAAGTTGGAAGGAACATCAGAAATAATCTAATTGAGCCCTCTCTCAAGTTTGCTTTCTGTGGGGAGTGGGCCCAATTTGGAGTCTTTTGACTATAACTTATGGTCAACCTTCCCCGCCCCTACACACAAAACCATTAACTTCCAAACCCATCAGTAAGATTTTTCTTTCCTCATCTTTTCAATCAGATCAGCAGTTTTCAATGCATGGTCTGGGGACCTGTGGGGCTGGCTCCCTATGACTCTTTCAAAGGGTCTGTGAAGTCAAAACATTTTCATAAGATGATGTTATTTGCCTCTTTCACTCATTCCTTATGAGTGTACGTTGGAGTTCTCCAGGGCCTACAAGACATGTGATACCACAACAGACTGAACGCAGAAGTCAACGAGATAGAGACGTGCAAAAATGGAAGGGATGACACCCTTCTCAACAAAAATGGTGTTTTTTTTGGAAAAGTTTTGTTATGGTTATATGTGCTAACATATAACGGGCTTATTTTTAAATGAATCTGTAAATACTTTTAAAGTTTCTCAGTTCCACCACAGTCATTGTCAATAGGTAAAATACACGTAAGCAAGAGAGCCCATTGGGGTCCTCGATGTTCTTGAGTGTGAAGGGGTCCCAAGGCCAAAATGTTTGAGAAACGCTGGATTAGATACTGATGCACCCCGCCTCCCACCTCCCTTTTTTTGGGCATCTAAATTGTAAGGACCTAGTGAGGCTTATGTCCACAGCTTCATCACAGGACTAAGAAGCGTGGCCCTGAGGGATTCCCCCGGATTCACTGTCCCCAAGACCAGGCTGCCATCTCCCTGGAGAAATCCCTCTCAGAATAGCATCACAGAGTGACTGGTGTATTCCATGAGGGCACACTCAGGAAAGAGTCTCACCCAGAAATCCTCCTGTGGTATTAATCCTTGGACCAGTTTTTCCAGTTTCATAAGCTTTGTTAACCAACACCTATCGTTCTGCCTGGGCAAGTGGCTGGGAACTCTCCTAAAAGAACTGAGGGGCAGCTCTGAACCACTCAGAGAAATAACTGGGCTCCACCACTTTTGAAAAGTAAAACCCAGTCATTGCAGAGCTGCATGCTGACAACTTGACTAGTTTCTTTCATTAAATTCACCTCCCAAATTATTTTTATAAAATGGCCCTGGGGCTTGGTGACTAGAGAATCAAGAATTATGGTTTGGGTTTTTATTTTTCCAGTTCTGCTGCCAACTGGCTCCATGACCTTAGAGCTGCTCCTTTCTGTCTGTGCCTCAACTTTACTATTCATAAAACAAGGACAAGGTCCTCCTGACCACACCCCAGGGTGTGGGGGAAACCCTGACCTAAAAGTAATGGCAGAGTACTTCACTACCCATGCACGGTGAAGAGCCTTCTGCTGCACGATCTGATTTACACAGCAAACCCTGTCTGTCAATGAGTAAGAAGCCTTTCTCTTGTTTTTTGTTTTAGGAAACAAAATAAAAATTTTTTAGGAAATATTTTGTTAAAAAATCTGATCTTAAATTGGTAGCTTTTCAACTACAGGCTTAAGAAGTTAACAATTCATCTGCAAATTGTGGGTCTAGCAATTAATTCCTGAATGTTAGTGGCTTGTACTTTTACACACCTTCTGCGGTGGTAGGTATCTACTGTTGAACCTCTTTTCATAAATATACCATATTTTACTCACATTATCCAAATATTGAGAGCCTCCTATGTGCCTAGCCCAGGGCAGAGTATATTATTATGACATCCCTCGAGATCTGGCCTATCGCAGTACAGATGATGAAATGGGGCTCTGAGAGGTGAAGGAAAACATTCTCGGTTACACAGCAATAGTTAAGGCTCAACCTGACTCCAGAGTCCACATGGCTCCACTATACCTTGCTATTATAGAACTTTATTTTTTTTTAAAGATTTATTTATTCCCTGTCCCCCTTGTTTGTGCTTGCTGTCTCGTGTCCATTTGCTGTGTGCTCTCTGTTTGCTTGTCTTTTCTTTAGGAGGCACCAGGAATCAAACCTGGGACCTTCCATGTGGGAAAGAGGCACTCAATCACTTGAGCCACCTCAGCTCCCTGCTTTGTTGTGTGTCTCCTTGTGGTGTCAGCTCGCTGTGCCTGCCTGTCATGCCAGCTCACTGTCTTGTTCGTCTTCTCCAGGAGGCACCAGGAACCAAATCCAGGTATGTGGTAGGCAGGAGCACAATCGCTTGAGCCACATCCACTTCCCTATTATAGAACTTTAAAGCAGTATCCACATTTCCTTATAAACATTTAAAACCTAGACCTTTAAATTCAATGGGTTCTTCTTTTATCTTACTGTTCTAATTTAGACATGCTTGAAACAATTTAAGACATATCCATACACATACGAAGAAAAACATTCTTGCCAATCTTGTTTCAAAACCTACTCTCAGTAAAACAGATTCTCTCTCCAGAGCCCTGAATACAAGTTTGTCAGTCCTGTGGGTTCCCTGCCCCTCGCCCAAGCTCTCTAGCATCACAGCAGTGGAACCAAGGAAACTTACTTGTAGGTAGGTTTGGTTCCTAGAAGGGATCTAAACCATGTAATCCTATCCCACATTTTAAAATAATCTCAACGTCCCTGATTCCAGAGGCTCCCAGAGTTAGCTGAAGGGTTAGGCCTGCTCAGTTTCATTAGAGTTTTCTCTGGATCAGCTAAGGGCACATTTTGTCATGGACTTTCCAATACACAGAAGAGAAAGATGAGGGAGGCTCCATTCTGGAGGATTACTCAAAGTCTTGGAGGATAAAAACCTTCAGTCTAGACCTTCCTAAATATTGATACCTCAGACCCGAGCTGCTACGGGGGAGGGCGGAGAGCCCCTGGGCCAGTCATCTGGTGTGGTCTCATCCATTTACCTAGTGGGCTGCATATGTATTTTCTTGTCCTGTGTGTGCCAGGATGTGCAAGATGTGGAGGCACTGCTCTAAAGAAAGACAAATGTTATGTAACTAGCAAGCACAGTGAGGTAGGAGAGAGGCTAAGAAGATGAGCTCTGGGATGAGACTGCCACTTATTAGCCACATGAGCCTGGACGAATGACTTCTCTGTGCCTCAGTTTCCTTCTCTGTAAAATGGTAATAACAAGAGAACCTACTTCAGAGGACCGCTGAGATTAAATGATGCCTGGCACATGTGACAAATGTCATCTGTCATAATTACCATCAACCCCTAAAGGATGACTTTGAGAGCAACAGATTTTTAGACCTTCTATTCCATTTATTTTATTATTATTTTTTTTTTAACCGGGAGGTCCCGGGGATCGAACCCGGGTCCCTCCATATGGGAGACGGACGCCCAACCAGTTGAGCCACATCCGACCCCCTAGACCTTCTATTCCCAAACTCCTCTTATTTCAGGTGAGAAAACTGGTCCAGAGAGGCTAAATGATTTGCACAAGACCAAACAGCTCTACCAACTACCAGGGCAAAAAGCTTGTTCATCTCCACTGTGAGGCTCCATTCTTCCAGGGTGCTCAGTCCTGGCTGCTGCTTTCAGGATTGCTGACTCGGGGCCAGCAGGGTCCTGTCTGCTTGCTCCACTGTCTTGTCTGTGACAGCTCTTCACAGCTCCCTTCTTGGAAGCTCACTCTCCTTCCGGACTCAGAGAATACAATTCAACGTGCTCTGGGAGCCTTTGAGTCATACTCCGTCTGTGAAATCAACCTTCATCCATCTATTCTGAACAGAGAGATCTCATCCTCCTCCGGTTTCTGGAACTGGAACCTGGTGTTTTTCCTTTTGGATTTTGCTTAATGAGTGTCTTCCACCTCCAAGTATGTCAGGCTCCCCTCCCAATTTCAGACTGGGGACTGAAAGCCAGAGGTGACTTTAGGCATCTAATCAAAGATTCTGGAGGGAACACTTAAAACCACCTCAGAGGCTTAACAGAGGTCTCACAGCCCACATGCTGTGGGTGGGCAGAGCCCCCTCACGACAGAAACTTCATAAACCTCACCATGGCTAGCTGGCCGAGGCAAATGTGTATGCGGACAGCTTGCTGGTCATCTGCCTTAGGCAGCTGGGAGGAGGTAGGTGACCATGTGAAACCCAGAAGCAGGGACGTTACCATGGCTACCAAAAGCTGGACCCGGGAAGCGGCTGTGGCTCAATCAGTAGGGCTCCTGTTTACCATATGGGAGGGTTCGGTTCCCGGGGCCTCCTGGTGAAGGCAAGCCCGCCCGAGCCGCGTGGTTAGCTGACCCAGCGAGCACAAGCAGCAAGGGGGGATAAATGAATAAATAAATAAAATCTTAAAAAAAAAAAAAGCTGGACCCATTGGCTTTATTGGTTTATGGAACCAAATCAGCTGACCTCTCAAGGTCCCTTCTAGCCCTGGGATTCTACAATTACAGTTCCCGATTCTACAATTACAGTTCCCTCAAGCCAGCTGAGGCCATGTCTGCTGCAAGGAAATAGGAAGTCCTGTGATACATAAGGCTCAGGCATAGGAAGCAAGGATTTCATCAGTATCTTAGAGGTCACCTTGTCTTATTCATCAGAAGTGTTGACTCACAAGCCTGCTTTCTACCTCTGCTGTGTTTATTAATAAACAAAGCCTTGCTTTTTTGGATATAGCATTTTATACTTTTTTTTTTTTTTTTTTTTAACCGGGAGGTCCCGGGGATCGAACCCGGGTCCCTCCATATGGGAGACGGACGCCCAACCATTTGAGCCACATCCGCCCCCCATTTTATACTTTTTACAAAGTGAGTTCGCTACCACATTTATTTCTCTTCCTGTTGCAGCTCTGGCCAGTAATTTTGTTAGAGGTTCATTCTGTATTATGACCAGGGAAGTAGCCCAGAAAAACTTGCGTCACTGGACTCAGGGGGTGTGCTCCATCAGACAGGACGCCCGTGTCACGAGCCTTCTAAGAATCTGGAGGAAGGAAGTCACTCATAAAGGAGGCAGATGCTGAATTGCAACTTTGGTTTCCTCTTGCAAGTCCTTTGATTATAGGAATGTGGTTCTTTCTTACTCCACAGAGAAGATGGACTTCACTTTAAAACTTGCTACCAGAAGCTCCCTACCTTTCTGAGTCAGGACAGAGCAGGGCAGTGGCTAATTCAACCACTGTATTCTCCACACCAGATGAGAGCACAGGCCTGGCTGCACCTCTCTCGAGACCTGATCTCCGGACAGAGAAGTCTGTAGGTATCTACATGACTTCAAAGAGCATGGGACAGATGTCTAAGAAATCAGAGTATTGCTAATACTTACAGAAAGAGTTGCCAACCTTTCCTTATTCCTGATGCAGGAAGTTTCATGTTTAATGGATGTCTGGAGATTTCAAAAAAAAATAAATCTGCTTATGTCAAGATGAAATCAAAGCCTTTATTAAACATTCCTCTTTCGAACAGCCTACATTTAAACCCATGCGCCTCCCTAGAGTGGTGAACCGCCAGGGCTGTGAGAATATTGTTTTTGTCTGATGGGGCCAGATCCCACCAGGCAGCACAAGCGTGAAAAGCCAAGCTAAGCCACACCCCACTGGGCACACCTCCCCAGTCCTGTGCCCCACTCAAGATCTAGGCAGAAGACTGGTAGTGCCAGTTCTCGAACCGAAGCTCAAGCACAGAGGAACCAGAAGTCTGAGCCTACTTGTTCCAGACCGAGCCCCGCTAAGCTGGGTGATCAGCTCTTTGGCCACCATTTGGTAAGGCTTGCACATGTGCTTTTTCTTCTCTTCTCCAAAGAAAAGGGTAGGAGATGGAGGAGGCAATTTTCAGTTGTATGTTGGTTTGAGTTAAGGCTTTGGCTGTGGTGTTGATATATTAAAATGCTTTCTGGGAACGCCATCTCCTAAGCTCCCCATCAGAACAAACGTATTTTCAAAAATGAAAACATTGAACAAAGATGTGGAGCCAAAACACTGACACAGCTCAGTGGGCAGGGCCAGGCCTGTCACGTCAGGATGGTGTCATCCACCTGCTCCGTGGAGTCGGCCTGGCTGGCCAGTTTCTTCAGGGATCTTCGGTGGCACTCATTCAGCATCTCCAAACTGGCCACATCCAGAATCTTGGAGAGTGACTGTAGGGAAAGGTGGAAAAGAGGAAATGTAGTCAGAAAATAGGACTTCAGATTTCTCCAACCAAAAAATGAGCGTTTACTCACAACTAGAGCCACAAAGGTGGAATCTGGCAAAATGAGGGAATGAGGTCTGGGGAAAACTAAGAAAAATGTTTGTCATGCTTCTCACAGGGTAAAGTGGTGGTGGTTACAGTTTTCAGGGCTTTAGGCTGCTAGGGGGTAGGGGGCCAAGTGGATAGGGCTCTGGGCCTCAACAGGGCAGATTCACATGGGTCTGTCTGACATGTTTGGGTGCCACATGAGATTTTATTTAAAGAAAGGGCTCTGCTGCTGAAAGTTCGAAAACCACAGGAGCAGAGGAATATGTTTTCAGACAGTAGGCCAAGCACCTGAATCACCATCTACTTCTCAAAACTACCACATATGTGGTGGCAGAGAGAGGACTATGACACCTAAATATTGCCGTACTGAAGAACTGCAAAATGAATGCCCACAGCAAACACACAGAGACAAAGTAAAGGACAGGTTACCAGGGATGGAGGGAAAGGGATGGAGAGTTCATACAAAATGGGTGCAGGGTTTTTGTTTGGGATGATGAGAAAATTCTGGTAATGGATGGTGGTGAGGGGAGCACAACATTGTAAATGTGATGAATCTCACTGAATTGTATACTTGGGAGTGGCTGAGATCGGAAAGTGTATTTGTATAAGCAACTAAAGAGACAATGGCAATTAAATGCAATAAAAGATCTGGATAAAATTAGGAAAGGGGGAGGAAGGCTCAAAGGGACATTATTGGGACATATGGAAAAAACTGGAATATATACTGCAAGCTTTTTATCAATGTTACAGTTCTTGAATTTGATAACTTTACTTAACGTGGTAATATAAGTGAATATCCTTGTTCTGAGGATATGTACACAGAAGTATAATGTGTTCAAAGAGCATGATGTATAAAACCTACCCTCAAATGTTTAGAAAACAGATAAAACAGATTGACAAATTGACAGATGAAGGATAAAATGATATAACAGGTGGCAAAACATGAAAAGTTGGCAAATCCAGGGATCTGGGTATGGGATATGTTGGAGTTCTCTGTATTGGTTTTGTATTAATTTTGCAATGGTCCTGTAAGTTTGAAATTATTTCAAGATTAAAAGTTTAAGAAAAATATACATGTGTGCCCTGGGGGAAGCACTCCTGTCCCAGGCTCCCACCTGAAACACCTCTTCACCCTGCCTCATCTTGAGGAGATTGACAATCGCCTGGTCGCTGTAGGCCCTGACAACAGTGTTTTTATCCTTGGTGTTGTCAAGAAGTGCCTTCAGAATGGGCTTGATGGCCTGGGGGTCCAGGGGAGGCAGCAGGTCCTTGTTTGCCCACCAGATCATCTTCTCAGCCACCAGCCGGATGTCACTGGATGGGTTCTGCAGACACTGTGAAGAGAATCACAGACAGGCTTTCAAGTCAGGCACACCCAGCCTGTTTCTCAAAGAAGCGCCCTTCCGATGTGCTCCCCTCCCATGGGAGGGCAACAGGACATGAATGGGCCCCTGTGGAGGGCAACGGGGCATGGACAGGCCCATCTACCTTTCCCAACGCATCTCGTGCCACTCGCCCACATGGGGTTTTCACTTCCTCAAACATGGCATTCTTTCCTGCCTCGGGGCCTCTGCACGGGCTGCTCCTACTGTCTGGGATGCACTTGCCCCCGGGTGTTGTGTTCACTCGGCTGGTTCCTTCTCAACCTTCAGGTCTCAGCTCAAACGTCATCTCTTCAGAGCCTCCCCTGACATCTAAAGTAGGGCCCTCCCCACGGGGTTCTGTGTGTCTCCAGCCCAGAGATTTTGTCTGCCTTATTCATCTCTGCACCTTGACACAGTCAGTCTTCAGCCAATCCAAGTGGACAAGCAACCATATGCAGGGTGATGGGTCTCGCACTAATCAGGGCACCTCTAAGGCCTCAGAAGGGCCCTGGGTGTCCGCAGAGTAGAGCTACCACCCTTTGGAATCTCACTACTCATGCAAGGCCCACGCGCCAGCGGCACCAACATCACCGGGAAGCTACTTAAAAAGGCAGCTCCATCTCATTAAAATGCGGATTCTGCTTTGAATTTGCATTAATGTTGAGAGGCCTGCCTTAGTACATAGGCAGCAGGGGTCCCACATCAGATTCCCCAGTCTTCCCAATTAGGGCCTTGCACCCAATAAAACAGCACGCTAGTAACTGCCACACCAGCTATACTGGGTTGAATAGTGTCCCCGCAAAACCCATGTCCACCTGGAACCTCTAAGTATGCCCTTATTTGGAAGTAGGGTCTTTGCAGATGTAATCAAGTCAAGAAGGGGTCATGCTGGATTTGGGTGGGCCCTAAATCCAATGACTGCTGTCCCTATAAGAGGGAAATCTGGACACAGAGAGAGGGCTGCAAGGGAGAAGACAGCCATGTGAAGATCAAGGCAGAGATCAGAGTGCTGCTGCACAAGCCAAGGAACACCTGGGCCACCAGAAGCCAGGAAGAGGCAAGTTAGGATTCTCTCCTAGAGCCTTCAGAGGCACCATGCCCCTGCTGACACCTTGGTTTCAGACTTCTAGCCTCCCGACCTGAGAGAGAATAAATTTCTGTGGTTTTAAGCCACCCGGTTTGTGGTAATTTGTTACAACAGCCCTGGGAAATTTTTTTTTTTTTTAAAGATTTTTATTTATTTATTCATTTATCCCCCCCTTGCTGCTTGTGCTCGCTGGGTCAGCCAACCACGCTGTGAGGGCGGGCTTGCCCTCACCAGGAGGCCCCGGGAACCGAACCCGGGGCCTCCCATATGGTAAACGGGAGCTCTACTGATTGAGCCACAGCCGCTTCCCCCCCTGGGAAATTAATACACCAACTAAAGAAGGGAGGCAGGAAGAGAAGATTTATTAAGATTTGAACCGGGGACGGATGTGGCTCAAGTGGTTAGGCAACTGCCTCCCCCATGGGAGGTTCCAGGTTCAGTTCCCAGTACCTCCTAGAGAAGACAAATAACGAGCAGACATCAAGCAAAGACAATGAGCAGACAACAAGCAAACAACGAGCAGGGAACGGATGTGGCTGAAGCAGTTGAGTGCCTACCTCCCACATGGGAGGTCCTGGGTTCAGTTCCCAGTGCCTCCTAAAGAAAAAAGACAGACAATGAGCAAAAAAACAATAAGCAGACAATGAGCAGACAGACAAGGGAGCCATGGGGGCAGGGGAGGGGATTAAAAAAAAAAGATTTGAACCCAGATCTGTCCTTAATTTAACACCACCAGGATGCCTAGAAAGAAAGAACGCCATTATATAATGGTTTCTAACTTGGTTTGGGATCACAGGTCTCTTTGAGAATCTGATAAAACGTTGGGCACACTTCCAGAGAAAAACAGACATAAAAACATTTTGCATTCCACTTCCAAGGGTTCAGAGAGCTCCTGGAATAAGTCCAGTCTCAGGACCCACTTCTGGTGTCCTCTGGTCATGGGCCCTTCTCACCACCCAGGCTTTGTGGGTCAAAGGCCTTGCCCCACTCACCTTAATGAATAGGCTGGAGAGTTTGGCTGGCAACTGTCCTTCTCCTATCTCGATGTGATATTTCATCAGAAAGCCCATGCCCCGAACCCCACTCACCGCAATGGGGATCTGTGGAGAAAGAAAAGAATTAAACCACTGAAGAGCTGGGCAGGACGGCAACCTGCTTCTTCCTCGGAGCAGTGGGACCGAGCAAAATCCTGCTCCCCAGGAATTTCCCTGTCCTGCCTCTTCCCCACAGACTTATCCTTTATTCCTTCACAGCAAAGACTCTACAACAGCTCTCATTTACACAGGCTGCCCCAGAAGTTAGGCAGATGAACAAATTCTGAGTGACTGGTCCCAGGAACAGGGATCAGAGAGTTTCTGACCTAAAAGGGACATCCAGTTCCTCCCACCTAAACTCCCCATTGGTTAGATGATGAAACTGGGGCCAAGGGAGATGAAGTGCTTGCCTAAGGTCACCGCAAGTTACTCGCTAAAATAAAATTCAAACCCAGGCCTCTTAACATCCGGTCTAGAGTTGTCCCCTGTGCTGGGTCAGCAGAGGCTATAGCCCTGGATTTTTGCAAAGGGGAAGGAGAGGACTGGCCTGGCTGCCCAAAACCCTTACCCTGTCTGCTGTGGCATTGCTGAAGATCATTTCCTGAACTTCACTGCTGTACTTGCCCACACAGAGTCTGCCGGGAGCCACATTCACAGCCACAGACAGCGCCAGGCTCCGCCCGTGCCGAACCATCCAGTCAATGCCAGACACATCCGCTGAGTGGAAGGACACAGTTGGGGTCAACCCACACTCTAACGCATGCCCCACCATCCGTGAAGTGCAAGGGCCTCCCCACCTCTGAGACCAGGTGCTGACGGGGAGCTTGGAGGAAACCCTGGCCATACAGTACTGAGACCTCCCCTGGTATCTTACCAGAAGTTCCCTCAAAGTGGCATATTAAGGAGCAGTCTCTCACAGACTGCCTCGGATTTACAGCTGTGTTCTTTGAGCAGAGACGCTAGGGCTACAGGACATCCGTTTTGTTTTGAACAGCTGGATTCTCAAGGAGGGGGCAGTCCAGACACTAAAAGGCCCTCTGAGGAGATGCGGAGACAGGTGCCCCTGGAATCGCTCCCAAGGCTAAGAGGCCCCAAGTCCTAAAGGGGAACTCTCCAGTGCAGAGACCTACCCAGCAGGCACTGCTGAAGTACAGTGCTGAGCTCCTCGTCAGTCAAAAAGGCACACAGCTCCCCCAGGCACCCGGCCGAGGCAATCCGAGTGTTGTCCTGATGGAGCAGAAAAGGGAGTAAAGAGGCCTGAGAGCAACATCACCAACTCCAAGGTAGCCACAGCAAGTGACTGTGGGGCCCAGGACCGAGGGGCAGGGGAGGAGGCGGAACAAATCAATTCAGGAACTCCAACTCCATTCCCTACGCTGTGCACTCACGTTCCCAGCGCCAGAATGGGACTGCCAGACACTGAAACTGCCTCTTGGTGTAGAGTTAAAAATTACACACCCAGCACTTAATTATAGAAAACTCCAGTGTGTGTGCATATGGTAATCGTCATCCTGACAGTAATAATAACTGTATTTGCATCGCACCTCTCTTCGGAGGAAGTCTGAATGCTTTCTGTTTGTTACCTCAATTATCATCCACAGCCATGTGAGGGAGGGAGGGGCCCAGCTGGGAAAGGCCCCAGCCCAGAGGGGCAGCAACCTGCCCAGCCCCCACAGAAGGCCAGCTACAATCGAGTCTTCTGAGCTCCTTCCCCCTAACAAATCTTGGGTCCAGAATGAACCCATTATCTCTTTTTTTTTTTTTTTTTTTACCGGGAGGTACCGGGGATCGAACCCCGGTCTCTCCATATGGTAGACGGACGCCGAACCTTTTGAGCCACATCCGTTTCCCCCATTATCTCTTAACTGTGTTGGTGCCCACCACCACCTAAACTGTTCTGGTTTGTCCTAGGAAGTCAGACCGAAGCCACGCATCAACCGCCCCCCCCCCCCAAAAAAAAAAACACCAAAGGACTCGGTGACCTCTGGGGAAGCTGATGCCAGGCTGGCACCCTGGATTGCTCTCTTCAATCCAAGTAGAAGTCCAGAGGCAAGAGGAAGATGGACTGCCAGCAGCTTGGGCCTCTGAGCTCTAAGCAGAACCCCAGGTGCTAAACAAGGCTAAAGCTGGCTCTCTCTGACACCCACTCTCTCCAACTGGATCTATTTTAAGCTCCAGTGTGGTGAAATGCAAATGAGTTTAATCCTAACTTTTGCTGGTACTGTGCATGACCTGTGACCAAAAGAAGCTAGATGTGTATCTCTACCCGCTGAGAAGGCCCAAGGCTTGGCTCGGGGAGCAGGGGCCTGGGGAGTAGGTGCGGACTTGCAGAATCACACCAAGTGCAGCAGCAACAAGGCAGGCCTGTGTGAGTGCACCCAAGTGCAAGGCCACAAAGAACCCAAAGCGCTCCCTTCTAGAGACCAACCCTGCAAAAGTAAATTAGGTCACCACAACAGAGGGCTGTCTGTGAGAGGGGCAAGAGAAAATTCTTATTCCCAAATTCAAGCCCTACTGAACCTGCCTCAGTGCTGGGCAGCCAGTGGTACGTTACCAATACTTCCCGCCTGGATAAGAGTGCGAGTGGACATGACCAGCAGCCACAGGGCCCAGAGGCCCATTTCCATTCTACGGCCTGCTAGTAGATGGCCCCAGGCAAGGCTCACCCTCTAAGCCAGTGCTGGAGGAGCACTCAAGACACCAAGTTGTCTGAGGCCTTACTCACCTCTGGGCTAGGCCAGAAAGGCTCAGCAAATGTTTACAAAGCAAAATAAAAGAATCTCTGTTTTATGAATGGCAAAAATGAGGGATGAAGACAGAAAGTGACTTGTCTAAGATCAGAGATCACAATTAGTGAGACTTGGGATTCTACAAAGCTTCCTTTCCTTATCTATAAAGCAGAATAATCAATATTGGTAATACCTACCCTGTCTCCCTGACAATCTGAGGAAAAGCCCAGCAAGCCAGAAAGAGGGACACAATTGTCAGAAAGTATTATTATTATTACTGTCCATTTGGCAGTTACACCAAGTTCTTCCAACACAAAGAAGAGGTACAACCAGGAAAGGAGAAGGGAAACCAGCCAAACCCACCAGCCCTGCCAATCACCTGCACCATACCTCATCGTGTCCCAGCATGCTCAGCAGGAGCGAGATGATGTTTTTCCGGATGACCGCATCTACTTTGGCCCCAGCTCCCTGAATCACAAACCTCAGGGCCTGCAGCATGGTGTCCCTATAGAACCAAAGCACCGGACTTAAAATCCTGGCTCTCCTTCACCACTGCCCCTTCCTCCTGCACAGACAGCTAGCTGGTCCCCTCACAGCGACAGCCCTCCCTCCCCAGCCCCTGACCTGATGCCTGGGTCCTCCATGACACGGATTCCATTCAGCAGCTCAGTGAAGAGTGGGTCCACCTTGATGTGGATGGAAATCAGCTTCCCCAGCGCATCAGCGGCCTTCAGGCGCACACCCCGGTTGGAGTCCTGCAGGGCTTTGGTGAAAGTGGTCTGCAACTGGGGCAGGAAGGGCTTCAGGGCAATCCCAACCTGCAGTAGAAACCCACACCCGAAAAATACAGCTGTGGTGGAGCCTGAGGCCACAAGGTACAGCAGGACAAAAACAAACAGCAATCATAGACCACCATGAGCTAACCCGGCTCTCAAGCATAGGCTGGGAATGGATAGCCCGTAAGAGAAGAGCCAAGCACAAAACAGGCTCCGCCTGGCTTCCTCATCCACTTTCACCATCCTTCAGGGCACTGGGAGGAGGTGGTGGAGGCAGCTATCATCCGAGGGAGTGGTCTTGCAGCGCTGGCTATCTTGGTGCTTGGTTTAGCGGAGACCTGTCCATGTGAACAAGTGCTTGGAAAACCTTCTCTGAATCCCTTTAAAGAGCAGAGCAGACAGATGGCTGCAGGCAACGGGGAAGCACAGTTCCAGTGCCAAGTAAGGGAAATGAATTAGATGGGTAATAGCAGGTACCATCCACTGAGCACTTTAGACATGGGTGAACAATCCTATAAGACAAATGACCTCAGGATTTCCTCTCTGCACACATGTGCACCCATCTAATTAAAACTCCAGTTGAACCAATGGCTCCCTATAGAAAAACAGACATTTTTGATAAAATACAGATGGGCCCAAGACTAGAGAGTCACTCTTTAAGTGGAAAATCAAAGCAGCTGTTTGGAGTTTAATGCCAATTAAGGTCTGGAAGACCCGGAGTCTGCTGGGCTGCAGGCTGCTGGTAGTCACCCAACCGAGTGAAGTTGGTCAATCAGAGGTGGGAGCCAGCCACCCATGGGTGACATCTAACTCATGGCCTACAGGACAAATGCTTTAAGAGAAGGACACCATTTGTGTCTAGAGGTACACAAACACCACGGAAAAGAGCAGCACAGAATAGAAGGTGAAGATGACTCCATTTTCCACAAAATGAGACTGATGCAATCCTATTTTCTAGTTGGGAAGCTGCTCCTCACACCCCCCCCTCAAAGGGAAAAAGCTATTTTAACATTGCTTTGGCCTCCAAACTTCATCTAGGAATTTAGGTGTTTTTTTTTTAAACAACTAATTTTGATGCTGTTTATGCTTTTTTTTTTTTAACTCTAAAGGGCTTAATTACCGCCCCATAAAACAGCAGCTGCCTGGCCTCCTTGCAACTGCTTAAGACGTTGCACCTTTGCTTCTTCCTCTTTTGGCAAAAACTGAAGTCATTTCAGGCACTTTCAGACTTTGTTTTTATTTTCTCATCAGATTCTTTCATCTCTCTTACGTGCCTTTATAGAGAACTGAGGCATATTTCAACAGGCTCAGAGGGTACGCAGGTTCCCCAGGTAATTCAGGCCACAGTTATTAAGTGGAAGGAACTGGACTTGAGCCCTGGTGTAGTATGAGTCTGAAGTCTGAGCTCTTAACTCCCTCTGCTGTACCCTTTTCCTATAATGAGGCTGTCACACTGCAGTCACATGACACCATGGCAGTCTCTTGCAGGCAGATCTGTTCTCCAAGGTTCAAAAAACAGACCAACAGAACGAACTCAGCTGCTTTCCCTCTCTTTTAATCACTTACCTTGGCCAGCAAGAGGCTGAGCGTCTCGAGCAGTGCTGCCTTCACGTTCCAGCTGAACCGGTCTCCCAGGATGCGAATGAGAGGGCCGGTGATGCTGACCACAGAGGGCCTCAGGGCGTCAGCTGAGGTCAGGCGGATCACCAAGCCCAAGGCTTTGGCGGCTTCCTCTTTCTGTTCTGGGCTGCCAGTCAGGACTCCCTCCCGCAATACTGGAAGGATGGAAGTGACTCCCTGATGAGAGAATCATACCTGAGAGTCCAATTTCAAAGACACCTGACCCAGGCACTCACCATGGCACTCCTGTCAGCCATGATTCCCTCAACTCCCTGGGAGAGCCATTCAGGCTGAAAGGACCACAGCCTGGGAGGGTACTGTGCCTGGAAAAGAGACCTATCTTGACTTGACAGTGACAAGAACTGCATGTAACTGAAAACAAGAGCTCCTTCCTATATTACAACAGGCCTGTCACACAGAGGTGACATGCACCAGCCATGTGACCAACCCACTTGCTCTGGTTGGGGTGGCTTAAACCGAAGGAGCATGATCCTGTCCCCATCAGGCCACCCTTGGAAGAAACAGGTTGTCTCTGGAGAAACTGAACAGCACTAAGTATGACGCCAGCTGCCCTATCCCAGACCTGCAACTGGGGGTGAAGGCGGAGGATGGCCGCCTGCCCACACCACCCACTGAGAGGCTCTGACTTACCTTCTTTGGGAGGCAAAATCCTGGCACATGCTCGCCTTTGCTCTCATTCCCTATGAGCCGGATTTCTTTGTGCAGTTCTTCAATTAGCGCCAGCTGGTTGCCAGCATCCAGCTTCTGTGGGAATCCGGGAAAAGCAGAGAGAATGTCAGAGCACTAAGAACAGCCCTCTTAAGACTGCTCCAAAATAATGGGGGGGGGGTGAGGGGGACAGGGACATATCAGATTGGTCACAGTTGATAAATGTTGAAGTTGGGCGATGAGTGCATGGGGATTTTTTTTACAAGAATCGGAATTTTCTGTAATCTAAAGTTGCTTTTTTTTTTTTTTTTTTTTTAACAACCTGTGCGTGGTTAATTACTAGACCTTATTAACTCAGGAAAGTTACTTCTTAATTTCCTAAGCACACCTCATATTCGGCTATCGACAGAAAAGCTGAATGCGGGATTTCTGATCAGCAGAGAGTCTGCCAAGCAGGTGCAGGAGCTCGTGGGGCCAGCTGCCCCTCACCTTGGTGATGGCATGGAGGGCATCCCAGCTCTCCTCCAGAACCACAGGACTGGAGTCGTTGAAGAGGCGGAGCAGGCCAGAGACCAGGCTCCGTAGGTGGCTGGTATAGTCTGCCTTGGAGCGGGAACAGTAGATGTTAAGGATGATAGCAGCGGCCTGCCTCAGGCCCACCTCCGGGCTGCGGGTGGCTTCCAGCAGATCCTCAATGATGATCCGGTGCCCGGTGTCGTCGTCCACTGAGAGGATCACAGCCTGGCAGTTGGCCATCTCCTAAAAACCATAGGGGACATATGTGCTGAGCCTGTAAACTCCAGGGGCAGGGCAGGATGGCTGCTAAAAAGCTGAGATGGCCGTGCTTGAGATGCCCCTCACCAGCTGCTCGTCCGGGGTCCCAAGCTTCTCCTTCAGGGCCAACATGACTGCTGGGAGGATCACTCCAAGGTGACGGGTCAGGGCATCACCTGCCACAGACGAGAGGAAAGCCAGCACCCGGGTATTGACAGGTGGAGTCGTCAGCTGTGGAATGACAGACATCATCAACACAATGAATACTGAGCACGTAAGCCAGGCCAGGCACCGCACTAGGCTCTGGGAACAGAAGGTGAGCAAGAGATGCCACCCCCACTGCCTTGGAGCTGAGCGTCTGCTCCCAAATAGCTGAGAATGGGATTTCCTGCCCGCTCTGCATGTCATCGCCTGCCTCTAGAAGTGGTCTTCACAGCAGGCCCAGGAGTGATCCCGTGGCTACAATTTCTGAGCTAGGGACTGTTTGCCATGCATTGGGGTTTACCTTGGGCACGAGGTAGGGCAGCACCACACGACTCTTGATGGCCATAACTTGCTTTAGACCGTCCAAAGCAAATTCTGACACCGCCTCATCTTCCTGCAGAGGCAAGGGAACAGTCCTGAGGAGCTGGCTCCTGTTCAAATCCTTGCAGTCTGAACCTGCCACTGCCAACTTCCTTCTCCATTTTCCTCCCTCCCGCCCAGAGCACCCATATTTACTTACCGTCGAAGGAGAAGCACAAAGCCAAATCTGTTCTTGCTGCACCCACTCCCTCAGGAGGGCCCACATTCCGACTGCCTTGGCAGAATAATCCCCCTGCATTCTGCTTCTATAAAGCCAGTAAAAGCCAAACTGGTAGGTGTGTGGCAGATCCACTCACCAGCTGCTTCAGTAAAAATGGGAGAATGTCCTCCAGAGCCTGGTGGCCGATGGTGGAGTGCAGCTGCTCGAAGGTCTTGGCCGCCGCCTCTCTGACCTCCTCCAGCGGGTCACATAAAGCCTTTCTTGCCGTGGGCACAAGAGACTCAGAAAAATACAGCACCTGCGACAGCAAAGCACAGCTGTACCAGACACAGAAAAGGCCAGGAAGGGGCAGACGAGGGAACATGGGTGAGGGAAAGGCAGCCACGCAACCCACGATGCTCTGGGCTTGACCTTTTTGAAAAATCTAACTCTTTAATGTGAAAAGGTTTTAATTTTTAAAAGCAGAATATGTAATGCACCCCTAGTGTATGAATAGTTATTGGCCTGATTTTTGGGGTGAATTCTCTAGATTCTCCCCACCTCCTACAAGAAGTTCAAACTCCTTCACGCAGCAAGACCCTTCTGGCCTCCAGTCTCCCTGGACTCTTTCTTTGGCTTATCCTCTTGGGAAACTCCAGGTCCTTCTGCAAGTCTCAGCTCAAATACTTCCTCCTCTGTGAAGTCTTCGGGTCTACAACAGGGTCAACGATGGCACTATTCCCTTTATAACTAACTCCGTCAAAGCAAAGCTTACTCTAAATTCTGATGACTGGATGACATGTTGACCACTAGACCGTGGGTACTGTGCAGGGAAGGTCCCAGCCTTTGGGGGACACAATAACTACTCAAGGAACCACAGCTATCTCTTTGCCAAGTGCAAATATAAACCAAACAATACATTTATGAATATACACATGAGGAGAGGGATCCGGGAAATCAGACTCAGATGCTCAGGCTAAGCAATTGGCCACTCGCTTAGGTGCCTAACTGGCAATCAGTGCTTTCATCCAACTGAGTGCCTATGCCTTCTCAAGCCACTTCCCAGGAATGTTTTGAGGATCAATTACCTTAGAAAGTAAGGGAGTATAAAGTACTCCAAAAGCCCTTGACTGTGGCTACTATGGAAACAGTATTACTGCTAGTGACAATACATTTCCACCCACTGGGGACTTAAACTCTCATCTGCTCCACTCCTTCTAAGAATGAATCCACACCCCTCCCGTCCCTACCACCCTCCGCACACACGCTCTCCTTCCCTGCGGAAAAGGTACCGCATATTTCAGTTACAATGATGAAGTGATATGGCGGGCACTGATCTGGAGCAACCTCAGGAATGGTGAGAGAAGGATAATCTTCGAGGCCTCCGTATCACTTATTTCTTAGCCTGTGAAGCTGGCAGAAAAGCTGGGAGGCAGGAGAGCAAAGGCCCTGCAGGGCCCAGCCAGCACCCTGCGGCTCACAGGGCCCCCAGAGAGCAGTTCTGCCCTCGGAAGGCAGGCAGAGCCTCTGGGTGGGAAGCTTCTCTGGAAACCAGCCCCCACCCATGAGTCAGGTCACCCGCAGGTGAGGCCTGCAGACCCGCCCAGGCACTCACAGCGTCCCGGCTGGTGGACTTCATGATCTCACTCAGCCCGATGCACACTCCCTGCCTCTCGTCGCTCTTCTGAGACCTCAGGCCTTCCTCAAGGATGGGGATGATCTCGGGAAGGATTTTTTCCCCAAGCTTCCGGACGAGGTCTCCCAATGTCCTCGCTGCAATCTGTCAGCAGAGATCCAGTTGGGACATCAAGTCCTTGCACACCCCAAGGCACCCAGAGAACAACTCCAGAATGAGGGACCCTGGAGCCTCCTGGACTAACTTAACTTCACCAAGTGCTCCCACCCCTAAGAGATCCCAGGTGTTTGCAAAACACTACAAAATAAAATCACCTCTGTTTCACACATACTAAAACAAGAGCTGGGAAGCGGCTGTGGCTCAATCAGTGGGGCTCCCGTTTACCATATGGGAGGCCCCGGGTTCGGTTCCCGGGGCCTCCTGGTGAAGGCAAGCCCGCCCGCACGGCGTGGTTAGCTGACCCAGCGAGCACAAGCAGCAAGGGGGGGATAAATGAATAAATAAATAAAATCTTTAAAAAAAAATAAAATAAAAAAATAAATAAATAAATAAAACAAGAGCTGGCCCCTGATATAGGAATGTGAAATCCCATAGGCTACATGGTCAAGAACCAATTTCCCTGGAATTAAAACTGCAGCCTTGAAATAACCCTGTGCTCAAGGGGAGTTTGAATTGGGAGCAAACACTTTAAGGAAAAAAAACCACCTCCTTTCTGAGGCCTCATACTAATCCTTCTTCAGAGCCAAATACACGATTTGCTTGCCAGGAACAAGGATTAGAAGTGGGCCAAAGGGGACTGGCCTAGCGATAAGCGGTCCAGGCTGGGCGCCTCCTGCCAACCACTGAGCGCCTGCCCTGGCCCGGCCCTGAGCCTTCCCTCACACCTGCTGTTTTTCCTGCTTCCACACTTCAGCCATACCAGCTTTACTCAGTCTCCTATGTTTGCCACATTCCCACCAGCCATAGGCCTTTGCCCGTCTTGTTAAAATCTAAAGCATTGTTCCCTCTGACTGGAATAGTCTTTTACCATGTCTTTACCTGGTTAATGTTCACTCTTTCATCTTCAATCACCATTTCTTCAGAGAAGCCTTCCCTGACTCCCTAGCTTGGTCAAATGCCCCATTACAAGCATGTGGGGGGCCATGGAGTTCCCCTTTACATCTGGTTTGTGTAATTATTTGGTTACCGTCCACCTCTACCACCAGAGTGGAGCTCCACGAGGATAAGGAGTGGGGCTCCCTTTGTTCTCCAAGATACAAATGTGGGCCCACCTTAGCACACGTACTAGAAGCTTAATAAATATTAGTTGAATGAATCAGTAAGCAAATACATGGTCCCTCCCTGGCAGCTTCCCTGAAAGACCACCTCCCCAGTCTCTGCAAACCCAGCTTTCTAGGCTCTGTAGGGAGACAACAGGGGCTACTGGCTCAGAAGCCAGGTCTGGGCAATTTACCGTTCTCTTATCTGCACACGTGCTGGCCAGGAACCCCAACAGGAGGCCAAAGAGAGTGGGCAGAATCTCACGCAAGGTGCGGGGGGTGTTGGAGACCACGATCTTCCAGACGTGCAGGGAGGCCTGCCGCACGACCAGCTGGGTGTCTGAGCGGCCCATGTACAGCCCTGCCAGCACCCGGTTCCGCCGATCTACCCCCAGGGCGGTGATGATCGCCTGCAGCCAGAGGAGGCCAGAGGGAACAGAAAGAACAGGGTGGTGAAGCCTGGGTGAGCAGGAGCACCAGGGCAAGCTGGCCCAGAGTAACCTTCCCACCAGCAGAGGGAAGAGAGGCAGCCCACAGCACACACCTTGTTGGACTGGGCCGTTCCAAAGTTGTCGTCTTCAGAGGCAGTTTCTGTGGTCATTTTCCCAGTGACTCCTGAGATGTGGAACAGGAGATCCCCAAGAAGTTGAACAGAGCTGAACCTGAGAAGGGCGTCAAGAACAGAGTCACACGGCCCCGGGGAGAGCCTCAGTACACAACCAAGCATGGCAGGAATAACAGACCAGAAAGAAATGCACCCAAAACGTTAATAATGGTGGCTCACTTGGAATGCAAAAAGAATTACAGGCAATTCTCATTTCTTCACACTTTCCTACATGTTTCCCAAGTTTTCTACTAATGGCCAAACATTACTTATATAATGGAAAAAAAACGTTTTAAAAAACATACAGGTGATAGAATCATGGAGATTCTGTCTACTTTTCTGTAAGTGTGAAAATATCTATAGTAGATGTTATTAACGACAGAAAACAAAAGGGAAGATGAACAGGAAACCAGGAATATTGATCATCAGAGGTTTAGAAACCAGGAGAGGCCTAGCAGAATAAACTTTGTTTCTCATCAAATTCACTTAGCATTCTTTTTTTAATGATTATAAAAATAATAGTCACACACTGAAAATTCAAGAAATACTGAAAAATATAGAGTTTATATTTAAACTCTGATGATCTGGTGACACCCTTGTCCACATCGCCCTCTTCACACCCCACCTCCATGTGGGAAATGGGCCTACACGGCACGTGCTGCACCTCAGCCTGCACTGTTCCATCAACAACAGGGTGAAGAACTCTCTCTGTCAGCTAACAGAGTCCTAAACCATTTTTTGTAATGGCTGGATAAAAGCCTACTGTATAGATATGCTATGATTTTTTTAAAACCAACACCAACTTTTCAAGTGATAAACAATTCTGCAATAAACATCCTTTATATTAAGCACTTGACCAAATATGTCTTTGGAATAAATTCCTAGATGTGGAAATTCTGGGTTATAGGGTACTCATGTTTACAATTTTAATACAACTGGAAACCTAGATAAAACTTTTAAAAAGAGAATCAGAATGAAGATTTTACTACAGGAAATTGGAAAGTTACAAGCTGGCCAAAAGCAAGGGTCTGGAGAAAGCTGAGAAAGTTCTTGGCAATTTCTGCTCTTCAGAATTCCCAGAATGTGAAGCTCAGGCCCACCAGTCTTCCTGCCCATGCTCTTACCTTATTCTCCAGAGGTCGTCAAAGAGGCCTTGCTCCAGCTGGGGCAGCAGCAGGGCGATGGCTGTCTCGGCATACATGGAGATGACCCGCTGGCCTGCACGCAGGGCGGTATCACGGACAAACTCGTTCTCATCAGCAAGAGCCTGCACAGACAGAGGGGAGTTGGCCAGGGCTGCCTCCCCCTCGACACCCACATCCTGAACAGCAGGATGAGGACTCCTGCCACCGGGCCCCATTCAGCAGGGAGCCTCCAGCCTTCCAGGAGCCACGTCTCCTGTCTCCCTCCTCATGAACTTTATCCTTGGCTCGGTCGTTGGTACCTACTTTGAGGATACAGGGGATGATGGGTCCCACATAAGGAGTGAATTTGTCCCCAAAGGTGATGGGCAGGTAGTTGAACATCATAATGTAGCCATCTCGGACATGGGGTGCAATGTCCACCTTGCTGGCTGTAGCCACTATTTCCGGCATGAGCTTCTCCAACTTCTCTACCCCCAGACCAGCCATGACCTCCGCCAGCCCTGCAACAACAGGACAGAATGAACCCCCTGCATCTGAGAAGCTCTAGAGGGAATTCCTGATCCGGCCACTCAGCCTGCTCTGGCCTCACCCTGCGCGGCACCCGAGCGGTCCACGGAGCTCTGCTCATAGGTCAGCGTCTCCATCAGCCACGGCAGCAGGTCCTCAAAGCATGACTCTCCCATGCCCTTCACCATGGCCCCAAGAGCCTTTGCAGACACCGTCCGCACCTGTCAGGCAACCATGAACAGAGATGGTGAGGAGACACAGTCCAAAAAGGGGGCAAGAAGGAGACCCAAGGGTCTTCTGCCCTTTACCAGCAGCTGATGGGGAGTTCTCAAGAATTCTGGGGACTGGGCTGACACAATGATCTCCTCTCCTCTCTCCCCTCTCCCCCCAGACTCACCTCAGGCACAGGGTCCAAAAGAGAAGCTTTCAGGCCGGGTGTCACACTCGGCAGGTAGGGAGCCAAGTCCTGCAGCGAAACAAGAGGTGACTCAGGTGGAGGCCTGATGCCTGCTCTCTCTGGCACCCATCCACTATGGACCCGGAGTCAGCCATTCTGCCAACCAGGAGAGCGCAAGAGGGGCCCCAGGCCTAACAACCTAACTGCTCACAGAAGAGGTGGGGAAGGTAACTGACCAAGCACACCCCTTCCAACTGGCTCCTTAAAGGCCCTACACAATTGCTTGGGGAATCCTGTAAGGGACCCAGGAAAGAAACCCAGGCCTTTGCTCAACAGGCCAAGGAGAGCAGCAGCCAAAGCACACGCTCTTATGGCTCCTGCCCCACTCCCAGGACCAAGACCATTTCAGCCTCTGGGATCCCGAGGAAATTATTCTGGCACTTTCCTTGCAGAAATTCACTATCATCTTCCCTTTCTTTACTTGAATGTTTGCATCTCATGATGTAGCATTCTGCTTTGGGGAACAATTTTAAATACAGAAAAAACCTTAAGTTTGCTGCAGCATCATTTAAAATATAAAAAGAAAAAACCTTGTAAACTATATGCTCAACAATAGAATTATATAAGTCATGGCACATAAACCTTGTTGGAATATTATACAGCTATTAAAAATAGCTGCCTGGGGCAAGGGATTGTGGCTGTGGGACATTCAGTGCAGTGCCAGGACCATGAGGAAACTGGTTTTTTTTTTTTGGGGAAAGATGGGACATCAGTTTTATGAACAACTTGTTATAATTTGGAAATAAATTTATGCTCAGAAATGTAATTTTAAAAAACATTAACAGGGAAACGGATGTGGCTCAAAAGGATCGGCGTCCGTCTACCATATGGAGGGACCGGGGTTCGATCCCTGGTACCTCCCAGTAAAAAAAATAAATAAATAAAAATAAAAAACATTAACAGTAATTGTTTTGGTGCTGGGAGACAATGGATAAAATTTTTTGTTTTCCTTATTTTTTGATATCCCAAATTTTCTATGACTGGCATGATAACTTTTCCATTCTATCTTCTTTTGCCCATAGCCTCAGTAAGTGAAATCATACATGCAAACTCTTGGGGGCAAAGAAACAAACAAATAAAGCAAAGCCCCCAAAGCAGGCTGGATTCCTCCAGGAAGGTTAGGGAAGCAAATGCTGTGTGACAAAAAAACATCTCAAGTTATCGAAATAGCAGCCACTTTACCAACACTCCTAAAGGCTCCAAGGAGAAGCTGGACCCTCCCTACACCTCAGTCTGTGAAAGAGCCCAGTGGGAGGGGCCTCACTTGGGTACGAGGCTAAGAAAGACTTGAACCACTGTTCTGTGCAAGATGCCCAGAGAACTTGGACTTCTATCCCGAAAACAGCCCATCCTTCCACACCCTGAAACATAATCAGGACCAAATGCCCACATCCCTCTCATGCCCCCAGTGGGCAGGGACTCGGCGCCCCAAACTGGTCTTCCTGTGCCAGCCCAGCCGAGCTGCTACCTTCTGGTCTGTCAAGGAGTACATGTTGCCGATAATCTGGGCTGCCATCTTGCGTGTGTCCGTGGAACGGTCCTGGAAGGCCCTCTGCACGATGGGCATGATAAGTGCCAGGGATGGGGCGTCGATGAAGTGGACAAACTTGGTGTCTAGCAGGGTCTGCAAGCACTTCTGGGTCTTCCTAGAGGGGTCTGTCAAGGCATCCAGCAGGACTGGGGCAATGGCTGTATGTCCAAAGAGGAGAGAGGCTGGTTGGTTCAAGTCTACAGAGTGGCAAGGCCACCGAGGCCCTAGAACTAGCATGGACCGGAAGAGAAGGGAGCCCTGGGGCACCTCCTCCCAGACGACCCACAAGTCTCCAGCTGGAGAAGCCAGTCTGTCTGCACAGTGCAATCCCTGCTGCACCAGAAGGAAGCAAAGGACACTGTGCAGGCGGCACCTGTGGACCCTTTGCACTGTGGAGCTGCAGTCTGGTGGGGACACCCGTGGGTGGGGTTCTATGGTGGGCTGGTTTCTGTGGGCAGTGAACTGCAGCCACAGTGCTGAGCCTCCATGGGCAAGTGACTCAGGCTCCATGGACCTTATTCTGCAAGCAGCAACCCAAAAGTGGTTGTGAAACACAAAAGTCTTCTCAATCAGTGGTGGGAATGAAGCAAGCAATGCTCAGAGCAGTCAGACCCAGATAAAATGAGCTCTCAACCAGCCTGGCCCCAGGAATTCCAAAAGGAATACCTGGCTTTTCTTTTCTACAAGCCCAGGGCATTGAATCACTATAAAGACCCATGCTGATCAACAGTTAAAATAAAATGAAATAACCCAATTGAAACATGAGCAAAGGATTTGAATAGGTATTTCTCAAAAAAAGATAAGCAAATGGCCAATAAGCACATGAAAAAATGCTCAACATTAGAGAAATGCAAATCAAGACCACAATGAGCTGCCACTTCATGCCCACTAGGATAGCTAACAAAGAAAGAGCAGACTCTCTAAGAGAGGTCCTGGCCCCATCCAGATGGTGGCTTGAGATACTTCAGAGCTCCATCCCCCCACAGGAGCTTTGAACCACCAGCAAGAACTGGCAGAAACATCTTACTCAAAGTTCCAGGTAATCTAAGCACCTCTTAAAATATATGTATATATATATATAAAAAATAACATCTTTGTAAGCAAATACACATATATGCATATATATTTATATATCATTTTACAAATGTTTGTATGTATTGTGAGAATTTTGATTTTTACCCATAATAAAAAAAAAAAAAAAAAAAACAAAGTTCCAGAAAACAAATGACTACAGTAACATAGCAAGCACCAAATCAAGATAAAGACTACTTAAAATGGTAGGATCTCATGGCGTCTCACTGGCTCAGCATGGAGCTGACCGGCGCTCCCAGAATGGATGCCTGGTCCCGGTTCCACAGGGAGCAGAGTAACACTGTGCACATCCTGGGAGCACGTATGTCTGGTGGTGGCCTGAGGGACTCACCATCCCAGGACCTACCCCGTGTAGAAGGCAGCTCACAGAGCTCTCCTACAAACTGCTAAGGGAGAGCAGTCCAGTCACACTGCCTGGGGCTAGGGACTGCTGGCTTTGAGACATTCAATGCAGGGCCAGGATCATGAGAAAACTGTTTTTTAGGGAAGAGGGGACACATCAGGAACTGTGTAAATGAGGGCATTCCTAGGACCAAACCAGCATGCTCAAGACAAAATGCATGCACAGAAAGGACCAGGGAAGCCCCTACGCTTTGGCCTGGAGCTATTTTCTAAACTCATTGTGTGAATAAGCGCTGAAGGACAGCACTTGCACAGGTCAATCTGCAAAGACTGGGAACGATGTTCTGGCACTCAGGGAAAGCTGCTATAACACTACTTGGATACAACCTTAAGGAACAAACGCCTCAGAGTCTAATTCCCAGCAATAACACATCAAAATACCAAAACGTCCAGGTTTCAACAAAAGATTACAAAACATACAAAGAAACAGAATGCAATGGCCCAGGCAAAGGAGAAGATTAAATAGAGTAAACAGCACTGAATTACATAGTTGAATATGATTAAAAGAGGAAATTTTAGGTTGCATATATGTTACTAGAATAAAAAACAAAAAACATAGGATTGGACAACACAAACAGGACACTAGTTCAAAGTACAATTTTATAGGGAAGCGGATGTGGCTTAAGCAATTGGGCACCTGCCACCCACATGGGAGGTTCCAGGTTCAGTTCCCAGTGCCTCCTAAAGAAGACGAGCAGTCGCCACAACAAGCAAAAATGCCACAACAAGCATACGCCACAACGAGCAGACCCCCGTAACCGGTGCTATGAGAAGTTGATGCAACCAGCAGGGAACACAGGTGTCTCAAATGGTTGGGTGCCTCCCCCACACATGGGAGGTCCCAGGTTTGGTTCCCAGTGCCTCCTAAAGACGAGAAGACAACAAGAAAACAAACAAGGGAGCCACTTCGGGGAGGGGGTCGGTAATTAAAAAAAGGGGGGGGGACTTCCAGGAAGATGGCGGACTAGTAAGACATGGGAATCTCTTCTCCAGAAAAATAGCTAGAAGACAGGACAAAACAGCCCTGAAAAAGATCTTCTAGGGTTTAGGACAGCAGGTGAAGGCTGCACACCACCCAGAGGAGAGAGGGACAGAAGAGGGAAATTGCGACAACAGAACCGTGAGTTTCAAGTAGCAGCTTCTGCTGCTGCTGGCACCCTCCCCCACACTCTTCAGAATTCTCGGGGCTCTGGGCCTGCGACCACAGACAAAGGGGGCTCCAGGGTTCTACCACTCCCGGAAAGGGGAGAGAGAGGGACACAGCCTTAGGCTGACTCGGGTTCTGACCTGAAATTTGGGCTGCAGAGCCCCACGGACCCTTCGACACGGCGGTTTGCCCTGGGAGCCTAGAAAGGACTAGAGAAATCCGACCCTCGCAACCTCCTTCTCTTCTAGCCTGGACTAATTATTGAGGACTCCAAGGGAGAGGGGAGAGAAGCCTGGGGCTGATCTGCTTTTGATTTCCAGATTTGGTCTGCCCTGTCCCGAGAGCCCTTCAGGGCTGGGTGGGGCTGCGCCATTGCTTGTCTTGGAGCCTCCAAGGGGCTAAAGATATACAAACCTCCCGATCTCCTCCTCTACTAACAGGGACTGATTGTTGAGGATTCAGAAGGGAGTGGAAATATTTCCTAGCTGGGAAAAGGGGGGCACTACGAGAGAAGTCTGAAGAACTGTCTCAGAAAGTTTGAATTACAAGGCTCCTAGCCCCCAGACAGGAAGCTCTATCACATTGACCTGGTCTGTGTCACCACAAATACACTCCGACCAGGCATTGAATTGAGAGCTGCCAACAAGTGCCATCTCCTGACAGACCAAGGAAGTGCACATAAGAAAATTAATAAGTAGGAAAGGTTTTCCTGGCCTCTATAGCCTCCCTGCCCAATGCCCTAGGAAACAACTCTACAACCAATTACTGGGTCCAGTGCCCAGTTTTGAGCAACCAGCAGAACAATCCTAACAATCAAGGCTGAGCCAAAAATCAAAGAGCTGTGGTAACTCACAGCCTCCGGCCAATAAAACCCCATAAAAGAGAAAGAGATAGAGCATCTAAGTAAAATACAACCTAACCAGATGCCTAAGCACCAGCAAAAAATTACAAGCCATATAAGAAAATAGAAGACATGGCCCAAGAAAAGGAATACAGCAAAGTCCCAGAAGAGATGCAGAATTTGAGAGAACTAATCAGTGAGATGAGCACAAATTTCCAAAATCAAATTAATGAGATGAAAGACAATAAGGTTAAAGAGATAAATGACATCAAGAAGACATTGAGCGGGAAGCGGCTGTGGCTCAATCAGTAGGGCTCCCGTTTACCATATGGGAGGCCCTGGGTTCGGTTCCCGGGGCCTCCTGGTGAAGGCAAGCCCGCCCGCACGGCATGGTTAGCTGACCCAGCGAGCACAAGCAGCAAGGGGGGGGGAGATAAATGAATAAATAAATAAAATCTTTAAAAAAATAAAAATAAAAATAAAAAAAAGAAGACATTGAGCAAACACAAAGAATTTGAAATCCTGAACAGAAAAGTAACGGAGTTCATGGGAACAAAAGACACAATAGATGAAGTCAAAAATACATTTGAGGGATACAACAGAGACTCAAAATGATAGAAGAAAGAATAAGTGATAACGAAGACAGAGCAGCTAAAATTGAAGAGAGAAAAGAATGGAAAAAATTGAGCAGGGGCTCAGAGAGTTGAATGACAACACAAAAGGCAACAACATATGTGTCATGGGAGTTCCAGAAGGGGTAGAAAGAGTATCTGAGGGGGTCGGATGTGGCTCAACTGGTTGGGCGCCCGTCTCCCATATGGAGGGACCCGGGTTCGATCCCCAGGACCTCCCGGTAAAAAAAAAAAAAAAAAAAAAAGAAAGAGTATCTGAGGAAATAATAGCTGAAAATTTCCCAACTCTCACGAAAGAAATGAACTTACATGTCCAAGAAGCACACCATACCCCAATGAGAATAAATCCAAACAGACCTACGCCAAGACACATACTACTCAGAATGTCAAATGTAAAAGATAAAGAGAAAATTATCAGAGAAACAAGAGAGAAGCAAACGATCACGTACAAAGGACGTCCAGTAAGACTTAGTGCAGATTTCTCTTCAGAAACCATGGAGACGAGAAGACAGTGGTATGATACAATTAGGAAACTGAAAGAGAAAAACTGCCAGCTGAGAATTCTTTATCCAGCAAAACTGGCCTTCAAATATGAAGGTGAATATAAAGTATTCACAAACAAACAGAAACTAAGAGAGTTTGCAAAAAAGAATCCACCTTTGCAGGAAATATTAAAGGAAGCCTTAGAATGTGAAAGAAAAAGACAGGAGAGAGAGGCTTGGAGGAGAGTATAGAAGAAAGAAAAGCAGAAAGGATAACCAAAAGAGTAAAAAGAGAGACAAAAATAAGATGACATATGAAAACCAAAGAATAAAATGGAGAAAATAAATAGTGCATTTTCAGTAATATCACTGAATGTGAATGGATTAAATTCCCCAATCAAAAGATACAGGCTGACAGAATGGTTGAAAAAACATGAGCCATCCATATGCTGCTTACAAGAAACTCACCTCAGACCCAGGGATACAAACCAGCTAAAAGTAGAAGGTTGGAAAAAGATACTCCATGCGAATAGTAAACAGAAAAGAGCAGGGGTAGCTATACTAATATCAGACAAAACAGACTTCAAATGCAAAAAAATGATAAGAGATACAGAAGGCCGTTATCTATTAATAAAGGGGACGATCCTCCAGAAGGATATAACAGTCATAAATATCTAGCACCTAACCAGGGTGCCCCAAAATATATGAGATAAGCTCTGGCAAAACTGAAGGGTGAAATAGACATCTCTACAATAATCGTCGGAGACTTCAACACCCCTCTCACATCATTAGATAGAACAACTAGACAGAAGATCAACAAGGAAACAGAGAACTTGAACAATATGATAAACAAGTTAGACCTAACAGACATATACAGAACACTGCATCCAAACTAAGCGGGTTATACATTCTTCTCATGTGCCCATGGATCTTTCTCCAGGATAGACCACATGTTAGGTCACAATACAGCTCTCAATAAATATAAAAAGATTGAAATTATACAAAGCACCTTCTCAGATCATAATGGAATGAAACTAGAAATCAATAACAGACAGGAAAAAAGTAAATTTGCAAATGTGTGGAGAATGAACAACACACTCCAAAATATTCGGTGGGTCAAAGAAGAAATTGCGAGTGAAATCAGTAAATATATTGAGACAAACAAAAACGAGAACACAACATATCAAAACTTATGGGATACAGGGAAGGCAGTCTTGAGAGGGAAATTTATAGCCCTAAATGCCTATATTAAGAAACAAGAAAGAGCTAAACTCAAAGATTTAACTGAGGGAAGCGGCTGTGGCTCAATCAGTGGGGCTCCCGTTTACCATATGGGAGGCCCCGGGTTCGGTTCCCGGGGCCTCCTGGTGAAGGCAAGCCCGCCCGCACGGCGTGGTTAGCTGACCCAGCGAGCAAAAGCAGCAAGGGGGGGATAAATGAATAAATAAATAAAATCTTTAAAAAACAAAACAAAACAAAACAAAAAAAACAACAAAGATTTAACTGAACAACTTGAGAAACTAGAAAAAGAACAGCAAACCAATCCCAAAGCAAAAAGAAGGAAAGAAATAATAAAGATTAGAGCAGAAATAAATGAAAATGAGAACAGAAAAACAATAGAGAAAATCAATAAAACCAAAAGCTGGTTCTTTGAGAAGATCAATAAAATTGACAAACCCCTCGCTAGACTAACAAAGAAAAAACAAGAGAAGATGCAAATAAGTACAATCAGAAATGAAAGGGGGGAAATTACAAATGACCTCACAGAAATAAAAAGAATCACATCCAAAAGAGGATATTATGAGAAACTATATGCCAACAAACTAGACAACCTAGATGAAATGGATAAATTTCTAGAAACGCACAACCAACAAACACTGACACAACAAGAAATACAAGAACTTAACAAACCAATCACAATTAAGGAGATTGAATCCATCATCAAAAATCTCCCGAGCAGATCTTCCAACCGTGGAGGGCGAGGTGCAGCCGCGACGATGGGTCGCGAATTTGGGAACCTGACACGGATGCGGCATGTGATCACCTACAGCTTGTCACCCTTCGAGCAGCACGCCTTCCCGCACTACGTCAGCAAGGGCATCCCAAACGTGCTGCGCCGCACTCGGGCGTCCATCCTTCGCGTCATGCCGCCATTTGTATCATTTTATCTTATCTATACATGGGGAAACCAGGAGTTTGAGAATTCCAAGAGGAAGAATCCAGCTGCCTATGAAAATGACAAATGAGCAACTCACCTGGATGATGTACCTATCTGTGAAAGACCCTTCTTGGGGAGAAAAAAATCTGCATTGTAGTGTCTTGAAGACACAATAAACTTATTATGGGCTGAAAAAAAATAAAAAATCTCCCAGCAAAGAAAAGTCCAGGACCAGATGGCTTCACAGGTGAATTCTACCAAGCATTTCAAAAAGAATTAACACCAATCCTGTTTAAACTCTTCCAAAAAATTGAAGAGGAGGGAAAATTACCCAACACATTTTAGGAAGCCAACATCACCCTAATACCAAAGCCAGATAAAGATTGAACAAGAAAAGAAAATTAGAGACCAATCTCTCTCATGAACATAGATGCAAAAATTCTCAACAAAATACTTGCAAATCGAATCCAGCAGCATATGAAAAGACTTATACATCACGACCAAGTGGGATTTATTCCTGGTATGAAAGGCTGGTTCAACATAAGAAAATCAATCATTGGGAAGCGGCTGTGGCTCAATCAGTAGGGCTCCCGTTTACCATATGGGAGGCCCCGGGTTCGGTTCCCGGGGCCTCCTGGTGAAGGCAGGCCCGCCGGCACGGCGTGGTTGGCTGACCCAGCGAGCACGAGCAGCAGGGGGGGGATAAATGAATAAATAAAATCTTTAAAAAAAAAAAAAAAAAAAAGAAAATCAATCAATGTAATACACCACATCAACAAATTGAAGGAAAAAAACCACATGATCATCTCAATAGATGCAGAAAAGGCATTTGACAAAATCCAACATCCTTTTTTGATAAAAACACTTCAAAAGATAGGAATAAAAGGAAAAATTGCTCAATATAATAAAAGGCATATATGAAAAACCCAGAGCCAACATCATACTCAACGGGGAAAGGTTGAAAGCTTTCCCCCTAAGATCAGGAACAAGACAAGGATGCCCACTGTCACCATTGTTATTCAACATTGTACCAGAAGTTCTAGCGAGGGCAATTAGACAAGACAAAAAAATTAAAGGCGTCCAAATAGGAAAAGAGGAAGTAAAACTCGCACTGTTTGCGGACGACATGATCCTGTATTTAGAAAATCCTGAAGTATCCACAACAAAGCTACTTGAACTAATAAATGAGTTCAGCAAAGTGGCAGTTTACAAGATCAACACACAAAAATCAGTAATGTTTTTGTACACTAGTACTGAACAATCTGAGGAGGAAATCAGGAGGAAAATTCCATTTTCAGTAGCAACAAATAGATTCAAATACCTAGGAGTTAATTTAACCAAAGAAGTACAGGACCTATAAGCAGAAAACTACAAAACAATGCTAAAAGAAATTTAAAAAGACCTAAACAAATGGAAAGACATTCCGTGTTAATGGATTGGAAGAATAAATATCGTGACGATGTCAATCTTACCCAAACTGATTTATAGATTCAATGCAATACCAAACAAAATCCCAACAGCTTACTTTACAGAATTAGAGAAGGCAATTACCAAATTCATCTGGAAGGCTAAGTGCAACCGAATAGCCAAAAGCATTCTAAAACAGAAGAGCAATGTGGGAGGAATTTCACTGCCTGACCTTGAAACATATTACAAAGCTACAGTGGTCAAAACAGCATGGTACTGGCATAAAGATAGTCACTTCGATCAGTGGAATAGAATTGAGAATCCAGAAATATATCCTCACCTATACAGGCAATTGGTTTTTTTTTTTTTTTTTTTTTTTAAAG
>JAKSZT010054518.1:16350666-16416749 GCA_026826555.1 Tolypeutes matacus
TTTTTTTTTTTTTTTTTTTTTAAAGATTTTATTTATTGATTCATTTATCTCCCCCCCCACCCCGCTGCCTGCGCTCGCTGGGTCAGCCAACCACGCCGTCCGGGCGGGCTTGCCTTCACCAGGAGGCCCCAGGAACCGAACCCGGGGCCTCCCATATGGTAAACGGGAGCCCCACTGATTGAGCCACAGCCGCTTCCCGAGGCAATTGGTTTTTGACAAACCTACCAAGCCCAGGCTGATGGGAAAAAAACAGTCTCTACAACAAATGGTGTTGGGAGAACCGGATATCTATAACCCCAAAAGAATGAAAGAGGACCCCTATCTCACCCCCTATACAAGAATCAACTCAAAATGGATCAAAGATCTAAATATAAAAGCCAGAAGAAAATGTAGGGAAACATCTTCAAGACCTTGTAGTAGGTGGTGGTTTCTCGGACCTTACACCCAAAGCACGTGCAACAAAAGAAAAAGTAGATAAATGGAACCTCCGCAAAATTCAACACTTTTGTATCTCACAGGGCTTTGTCAGAAGGGTGAAAAGGCAGCCAACTCAATGGGAAAAAATATTTGGAAATCACATATCTGATAAAGGTTTAATATCCAGGATATATAAAGAGATGTTACAACTCAACAATAAAAAGACAAATGACCCAATTAAAAAATGGGCCAAAGACTTGAATAGACATTTCTCCAAAGAAGAAATACAAATGGCAAAAAAAAACACATGAAGAAATGCTCAACATCACTCACGATTAGGGAAATGCAAATCAAAACTACAATGAGATATCATTTCACTCCTATCAGAATGGCCACTATTAAAAAGACAGAGAACTACAAGGGCTGGAGAGAATGTGGAGAGATAGGAACACTTCTTCACTGTTGGTGGGAATGTAGAATGGTACAGCCACTGTGGAGGTCTGTTTGGCAGTTCCTAAAGAAGTTGAATATAGACTTGCCATGTGACCCTGCAATACCACTACTGGGTATATACCCAGAAGAACTGAGAGCAGTGACATGACCAGACATCTGCACACCGATGTTCATAGCCACATTATTCACCATTGCCAAAAGTTGGAAACAACCCAGGTGTCCATCAACAGATGAGTGGATAAACGAACTGTGGTCTATTCACATGATGGAATATTATGCAGCTGTAAGAAGAAATGAAGTCATAAAGCATATGGCAACATGGATGACCCTGGAGGACATTATGTTGAGTGAAGCAAGGCAGACACAAAAGGATAAATACTGTATGAATGCGTTACTATGAACCAAATATATTGTGTAATATATTGTTTGATTTAAAAAAAAAAATTTATATGTATCCATTACATTTAATTAAAAAAATATTAAAAAAATGAAAAAAAAAAAAAAAAAAAAAAAAAAGGACAATTACAGGAATATTCTTTCAAATGTACCACACTAATGCAAGGTTAATACTGCAGGGGAGAGGGGGTTAAATGGGAACTCTATATTTTCTGCATGATTTTTCTGTAAACCTACAACTTCTCTAATAAAAAAAAAAAAAAAGAAGATGACACCATCAATGAGGAGGTATAGCCCAGTTGGTTGACTGCTCGCTTCTCATGTACGAGGTCCCAGGTTCAATCCCCAGTGCCTTCAAAAAAAAAAAAAGGAAAGAAAAGAGCAACTAAAGAGCCAATGACAATATTAAATACCATATATGACCTTAAAGGGCTCTAGCAAGAGAGGAGAAAAGGCTCAAAGGGACATTATTGGGACATGAAAAAATTGGAATATAGACTAAAAGCTTTATATCAATGCTAGATTTCTTGAGCTTGATAACTGCACTTAAAGTGGTGTGGCAGTTTGATATTATTCATAAATTCCAAAAAGAAATATTATGTTTGTAAATTGGTCTGTTCCTCTAGGCATGATACCCTTTGATTGATTTACAAAGGCTGAATGTTTACTTGATTAAACCAAGATTAGGGCTTTGATTCAACCACATCATTAGGGCGTGCAGGGTTGAGTCCCCACCCCCTTGGTGGGCTATATAAATGGACACTCAATCAAGAAGACAGAAGCAGGTACACAAGAAAAGAGAGAGAGCTCCAGAGACATGGAAGATGACTTTGATCCTGCAGCCCCGGGGAGAGATGAGCCAGTCACCTGATAGTCTGCAGCCGAAGAGAACAGAGCACCTGAGCAGCTAAGGAAGGAGAGACCAGGCCCTCCACCTTGCTTCAACATGTGGCAAATGACTTTGGGAGAGAAATTAACCTTGTGTTGGACTCTTTAGGGCCTTGTAACTGTAAACTTTTACCCCAAATAAATACCCTTTATAAAAACCAACAGATTTCTGGTATTTTACATCAGTACCCCTTTGGCTGACTAATAGAGGTGGTTACATAAGTGAATATCCTTGTTCTTAGGAAAGGTACAGAGCTGTATGATGTGTTCAAGGAGCATGATGTACACAACCTCCACTTAAGTGTTCAAAAATGGATTGAGCTTTGTCCTAAAGGAGCCCAGCACCAAATCTTGGTGCGTATTTCCATCCTTCTCTCCCATTTCTCAGCAAGCTCTGCTCTTTTCCCCCATTTCCCAATAAATTCTTTTTACTGGCCTAACTACACTGGCGTGTTCTTAAATTCTTTTATGCAACATAGCCAAGAACCTAGAGAAATCCAACACTTCCCCGTCTTCATGTTGCAAGCCATTGCCAGGAGACAGAAAGGCAAGTGGTGCTCCCCGACCCCTGCCGGAGGCTGAATCAATACCTTCCAGAACAAGATATTAGTCACATGGGGATTTCAGCCAATTCCAACCACAGCGTCGGATCGGTCTTTCCTCAACCTCAATAAAATAGCCAGAAAGGTTTACGTCCTGTCAGATAGAGACTACTGCCCTAACCAGCAGGAAGTAACTACAGAAGAATGACCATGGCCCCTCAGCACCCCCTTAATGATAACACCGTGAATTCTCTGAGGGGGAGTTGAGGCAGGTTAGTCAGGGAAAAGAGGAGAAGATGAGCCACAACATGGCCAAAAGACAACATGGCCGACAGACAATATGGCTGTAAGACCTCGCTGAGACCTTGAGTTTAACCTTGAGGTCCCAGTTTCTCTTTCCAGGACCTCCCCTTGGCCCCGGATATTCCCAACAAGCCTCATCAATGGCCCCCACCATTGGCGGGGTAACCACTAAGAGCTGGGGCCCCTCCCCTCAGCATTAACAAGGGGGAGGAATAATTAATAGTTTAAAAGGTAACCACAAGAAAGAGTTGCTCATGGACAGCGAGATAATCACCTATGCATGTCAGTAACAACTAATGGATTGAGAGCAGTGCCTTCTCTCCTGCTTCTGTCTTTTCCAAGCAGCCCATTCTCCAGGCCCCCAAGATCCAAATAATTTGACTGCAGAAGTGTTTGTGCCACACCCAGCTATGGTCCCTGCTTTGGAGGAGCAGAAATTAGAGAAGACTGGCCAGTAACATGGAAACGAATCCTGGCCACTTTTCCTGGGACTGCATTGGCAGGATGACCAGGAATTTGGTGTCCCATGCTCCAACCCTTCGAGCCCTTTTAGAATCCAATGCAGAAGTTCGATTTCATTTGACATGGAAAAGTTATCCATTGCCCTGATCTGGGATATACGTGGGGATTGGTGACCTTTGATAATGAAGGCTCTTCATTGAGATGGCAATTATTTCTCATTCTATTCTAATTTCTTCCTCTGCCCTTGATTCCATTGTTCTGAGGATCTCTAGTTGGAAATAATATTGTTTTCCAAGTGATCTTGTTATATGTGGTAATTTAGGCAAATGACATGAGAGCACATTACAAGGATGACACTTTTTACTCAGTAAGAATGAATGCCTCAATGTAAACTGTACAATAAAACAAAAAGTTTATTTCAAAAAAAAAAAAAAGGTAACCATACAAGGCAGAGCTTGCTCTCTTCGCCTAGAAAAGCCTGTACCAAATTTGGCATGTATTTCTGTCCTTCCCTCCCATTTCTCAGCAAGTTCTGTTCTTTCCCCCCATATCCCATTAAATTCTTTTTACTGGACTAAAAAAAAAAAAAAAAAATGGATTGGTAGACAGAGGACAGATAGAATGATACAGCAAATGTGACAAAATGTTACAGTGGGTGGATCTTGGGTATCTAGGGGGCATAATTTTATGTTGGAGTTCTCTGTATGGGTTTGCATTATTTTTGTAACTGACCTGTAAGTTTGAAAGTATTTTAAAATTTAAAATTAAAAAAAAAAAAAAAAAGACAAGAACAAATGTAGGTGAGGATGGGGAGAAAGTGAAACCCTGCCACATTTGCTGGTAGAACTGTAAAATGGTACAGTCCAGAAACCCCTCAAAAATTTAAACCTAGTTACATGACCCAGCAGTTCCATTCCTTGGTATCTAAGAGGACTGAAAACAAGCATCTACCCAAAAACATGAACATGGATGTTCATAGCAGTATTTTGACACTAGTCAAAAAGTAGAAGCAACCCAAACATCTACCAACTGGTGACTGGATAAACAGAACGTGGTCTATCCATACAATGACATATTATGCAGGTATAAAAAGGAACAAAGTACTCATAACATGTTACAACATGGATGAAACTCTATAACATTAGGCTAAGTGAAAGAAGTCATACACAAAAGGCCACAAATTGTGTGGAAATGTCCAGAATAGGCAAATCCACAGAGACAGGAAGTAGATTAGTAATTGCCAGGGGCTGGGGGAGGAGGGAGGATGAGGAGTGACTGCTCAGGGGCGCAGGCTTTCTATTTGTGGTGATAAAAATGTCCTGGAATTAGTGGTAATGGCTGCACAATTTTATGACTGTACTAAAAACCACTGAATTGTACACTTGAAGAGTCAATTTTTTATTATGTGAATTATATCTCATTTTAAAAAACCAACCCATGCTGGAGTCACAAAATGAAGGCATTTCTACTCATTTAATAGAGTTAAGATCATCCCTGGCCTCAGAAATTCCTACTCTATGGCTGCTGGTAAAACAAAAATACAACAACAATAAACACTATGTCTACCTCGTCAACCCTTAAAAAAAAGCACCGACTCCCTCATCACTTTCTGAATAAAAACAATTCTGGTAATATCCACATTGAAATCTACTGAATGGACACTGAGGCTTAAAATAACAAGAGATGTGCTAGTCAAGGTGGCTGGCTGGGTCTTGTTCCTAGACATTGATCCCTTCCCAAAACTCAAGACAGACCTAAACTAAGGAATACAGTTACCCTCTTCTCTATCACAGGCCTCCTGGAATGAGAGAGAATAGAAAGTTCCCAGAGAACCTAACTCTCTGTTGATGTCAATGCAGTACAGAGCTGGTCACTCAATTCTGTTGACCTCACGACTCAGCTCAGTGCAAAAGGCTATCTCAGAGCCAAGCTACTTCCAAGCCAATGACTCAGTTTCCCTGTGTGTACAGTCAGTGACAACTGCTCTGGACCAGTGTAAAAACCATTTCCAAACTACTTCAATTAATTATACCAGGAAAAGGGGTGCCCAGTGGTGGTGACGTTAGCACAACACTGTGGATATAATTAACGCCACTGAACTGTACACCTGAAGGTGGTTAAAATGGGTAACAAGGGGAAATGTTGCATTGTATACATTACCACAGTAAATTTTGTTTTTTTTTAAAAAGTTGCTCAGGATTTAGAGGTTATTTCAATGAAGACATATTTGTCCTCAAATGAGTAGAAATGCACATTTCCTGCAGTGCCCAAGGTGGGTGGGGGGATCCAGGGCAGGTGCCCTTGTGGGAGAGACGTACCCAGAATCTCCGGGTTCCTGATGACGGAGCCGATCTGCCTAAGCGCCTGCTGTCCAGCCTTCTGCACTTTGACGTGGGAATCAGTCAGCACCTCTGTGAGCTTGGGCACGATGTTGGGCAGGCAGGAGGACAGCTGCTTGGGCGCACAGTACGCCATCGCCCCGAGCAGCTCCACCGACCCTACAGAAGGCAGACACGTGCCCACCCTGACTCGCTGGGCACAGGCCTGCATGTCCCCTGGGCTGGCCGTGCAGGCAAGGGAGGAGCAGCCTGCTCCACCACAGGCTGTGCATGCTCAAGTGTTCCCTGGGAAGAGGGGGCAAAAAGCTCCTGCAGCCCGCTGAGCCAGGGATCCTGGGTGAGAGGAGTGCAGAGTGGGACAGGAGAGGTGAAACAGGATGGTGGAGGCCGCTTAGTCCTGGCAGGGCTATTAACTGTGTACCTCCAAGGCGAATCCGCTTCAGTTCTCTGGACTTAAAGTTTCCTCATCCACAAATGAGGAAGTGATTTAGATCAGCGATTTCTCAAACTGAGGGCGAAGCCTGAAGGGCCAAAGGGGGGGCCAAGTGGGAGAGCCCCAGACCTTGATCCTCCCCAGACCAGAGCAACAGGGCTTGGGTTCCAGGTAAGATGATATGTTTTCAGAATATTACTGGGGGGTGGGGGGCTTTAAAGCCATGGAACCAAGTGATTTCAAAGACCAGCATCAAAACCTCTGGGTTTCCTGACTTAGGGTTGTGGTTCCTGCCAGAGTCCTGGCTTTGCAGCAAAGCACAAACCTCGGAAGGATTACACTGCCCAAGGACACAGAGAGCCAGCCTTATCCCTGGGCTGGGGGCTACGGCCACACACACAGGACAAGAGCTGCTAAGGGCACTTTCAACAAGCAGCTGAGAAAGAGGGAGAGGAAGGGAACGGCCTTACCGGCTTTGGTTCTCCAGGATTCCTCCTCCAGGGCAGCCAGTAAAGAGGGGAGCACCAGCTTCACCCCATGAGCACTCAAGTTGCTCATCACAGCCTTGGCACAATCATCTGCAGCCTCAAGGGAAGAGAAAAGACATTCAGGAAGCTCCTCAGCAGGCAAGGGTCAAGGCCTGATGCTAAACACAGGGCTCCTCCAGTGGCCAGCACTGCTCAGGGACCTATTGGGTCACACCCGGTGCTACAGCTGTGAACAAGTCACAGAGTCACCCTGCTTCAGGTGTTTATTGGGAACCAGAGGAGTCCATACAAGTGACCAGCACCCAAGTACAGGCGGAAGAGTCTCCGTGCGGAGAGAAGGAGCAGCCAGGGTTTACAGCACCCGAGAGAGACCCCGGCCTGGGTCTCTCACCCAGGGGCCACCCCTCAGATTCCTGGCTGGTCCCCGGGCAGCCTCAGGACTTACCTCACGCACGTACTGGTTCCCATCCCCGAAGCACAGCAGCAGATGGGGCAGCACGTGAACCACATACGGCTCGAAGAGTTTCCCTAGCATGGTGCAGAGCATCTCGAAGGCAAAGAGGGCTCCTAGGGAGGAGAAGTGGGGGACGGCTGGGAAGAAAATGTCTTCTGGGGCAGCCACAGGGAATGGAGATGGCCGGCAACCTCCCCGCCACCTCCTCACCCTCTGGAAACGCCCAGGGCAGTGGTGGCACTGATGGAGCTGCCCTGAGAGGGAGTGGGAATGGGAAGCCCCAGAGGAAGGATGCGGCTGAGAACAAAGCAGGAGAAAGCAGGGGAGTCGGCAGCAGCAGGAGCCAGCTCTCATGACCTAACTAAGCCTGGCCCTGACAGCCAGCGAGGCAAAATCTCTCTCAGCTAAAGGTGTTACTGAGGTAGAAATAAGAAAGTCCAGGCCACATCACCAAGGACCCTGTGGAAAGAGTCACACAACATGCCTCCTGCCAACCTTCTTTTTTTTTTACCAGGAGGTCCCGGTGATCGAACCTGGGTCCCTCCATATGGGAGACGGACGCCCAACCAGTTGAGCTACATCCGACCCCCTCCTGCCAACCTTCTGCACAAATACCAGCTCTGCAGTTTGGGGGGAAAGGCCAGATTCCCTCCTCGGGTAGCCTCGGGGACCACCTTCTCATGCCGGGCAGCAATGAGATGAGAGACACTCACCCTCCCGCCGGCGGAAGTTCTTCTTATCCTGGATGGCATCAGTCAGCGCTGCCATCATTTCCTGCTGCTTCAGTGAGAGGATGCCCAGGCCCTTCACCAGGCCTGCCAGCCCATAGGCGGCCCCTTTGCGCTCCGCATACTTGTCAGACTCCAGCAGTTGCAGCATGAGCCTCTGGATCATGCCCCCTGCGTCCTCCTTGATGGCTGGCACCAGAGGTGGCAAGCAGCTCGCCACAGATTCCTGGACCTATGGGAGGGCCCCAACTTCGTCAGTGCGGCAGCTCAACTACATCTGGTTCCCTGTGACTGACCCAGTCCTGTGCAGCACCTCACCACTAGATGTCCCCAAATTCTATCTCAGCCACTGCCTGCCCGGCACCACAGGGCATCAGAGAAGCAAACAGCGTTTCATACACTTTCGCATATGACAACACATGCTCCACTGGAGTGCGTGTTGCAAGCTGTTAGTGACAAAAGCACCAACAACTATGGTGCTATCTCTGGTCTAAAACAGAGAACCCAGGCCTGGGCAGACTGGGGAAAACTCCAGAAAGACTGAACCCACTCTCAGAAGATCTCCAGAGAGAAGCAGGCTATTGTTTCTCCATAAAAACAACCCACAACTCTCAGTTTTCAAACTTCTCAAAGATACAGAAAACTCAGGTTAAGCCTTACGAGATCAGGGTTAAACTGAATAGAACCAACTTGTAAATCTTCCCTTCTAGACACAGCGCACCAAACCCAACTGAAAGCAACCAAGTACCCAACCCAGATGGGAACCTTCCCAGGCCAGGTGTTGTGACATCTTACTGACCATCATTTCACAAACTTATGATTCTCAATTGTGCATTACATAAGGATACTTACTCTAGGTGGTCTGAAACACAAGTTACAAAAAAAAAAATGTGTGTTTTTCAAAAAGGAAGAAAAACATATGTGTTTTACACCATGGCTTGGAGGCTGCATTAAAAGGTACCTGAGAGACGTAACTAACACCTACAGAGGGCCAAGAAAAAGCCTGACGTCACAGGAAGCCCATCTTTTTTTGTTTGTTTTTCAAATGAATATCTATATCTTCAATGTGAGGTCTCTTTTAAGTGCAAAAAATATGTGTTAATAAATGAATGGAAGATTGGAAACGGATGTGGCTCGGGAGGTTCGGTGTCCATCTACCATATGGAGAGGCCGGGGTTCGATCCCCGGTACCTCCCGGTAAAAATGAATGAATGAATGAATGAATGAATGGAAGAAAAAAATATATAGAGTAAGTAACTCCCTCTCCAGCGATGTTCTGGACCATAAAGTAGCTCTCACATGGGAGGGGACTCCTCCTCCTCTCCTTCCTCCTTCTCCTCACTGGGCCTTCTGGAACCTCAGCACCCAACTCTGCTCCCCCCCATCCCCCTGACTATCTGCAGGTGGGCCCCAGTCCTCAGCTGGCTCCGAGCGCCCCAGCCAGGTGGCAGGTACCTGCTGGGAGGGGGTGGAAAGGGCAGCAATGAGCTTGGCGACAATGGGCTTCACTTTGGGGTCGCTCTTGTCCAAGTGCTTGGCCAGGGAGCCCATAAGGACCACCACGCTCTGCCGTACAGCATCGTAGCTGGCGTCGTTGGGCGCATTTTTCAAGAACTCCTCAAACACTGGCAGCAGTGAGTTGACGTTCTCCTGGAGAGCCAAACCCACCCAGGCCTCAGGTCAGCCTTGAGAGGCTGCACCTAGGGATAATGGTCTCTGCCCCGAGGACCAAGCCCAAGCCTGGCTCTGGAACAGTCATCCTGAGAAGCCAGCCAGTGATGTTGGCGGCTTTCCCAGTTTTCTAGCAGGATTGCAGCAGACTTGCAAAAATTTAACATTCTTTTGGGGTCTTTTTGGCTCAAAAGAGATACAAATGTATCTTCCATCACAGAGCTATAAGGCCCTGCCAGGATTTCCAGCACTCAGACCTGCCTGGTGCCTTGGCCCAGCCTTCCCATGCCCACCCCACCCCCAACCCCTCAGCTGATGGAAATCCTTTTACCTTCCCGTGTGTGTTAAGTGTTGCGAGTGCTGCATCCAACATGCACTTCCGGACATCTTGGTTTCGGTCATTGAGGGCATCAGGGACAAAAAACTGAAAGAGTGGCTTCACCTGAGAGCTGTCCAAATACTGGGAGAGCTTGTTCAGGGCCAAAGCCAAGCCGCACCTGGGAGAGAAGCCGGAGCATCTGGCGGTGAGATCCAGCCAGGGAGTCTCCCCTGCTAATGAAAGCTATTCCAGTCCGTCACAAGGACAGGGAGCTGACCAGCAGCATGCACCACTTCCAGCATGCAGAGCACAGCCAGAGCCTGCTGCTCAGTGCTTACCCCACATTCTGGAACAACTGACTTGTCAAACATAGCAAGCCCTCGGTCGACAGGGCAAAGACCTGCCATCGGCCTCGAGTGGAAGCACTACAGGGTAACCTTGGTCAGGGAACCAGCTCTGCCTCTGCCTCTTCAAGTGTGAATGTAATGCCTACCTTCTACTTCCAAAGTAGGTTGTAAGAGAGGCAAAGGGGTCAGAAGCGAGGGCTCTCAGAAAGGAATATATTCTACAAAAACAAATGGGGGGGGCAGATGTGGCTCAAATGGTTGGGCGTCCGTCTCCCATATGGAGGGACCTGGGTTCGATTCCCAGGACCTCCCGGTAAATGAAAAAAAAACAAAACAAAACAAGTGGTATTATTCTTTTAAGCTAAAGAAAGATGCTAAGAAGGTCCAGAGAGCAAAGAATCTGTGTTCCATTCCTGGATGTCTGTGAGCAAGATGGGCCCATCAACCAATAGAAGCCACACAGGAATGGAGCCAGCCAGAAAGCTACCATTTACCACGTGTTAAGGGCCTACTCTGCGAGAGGCAAGTATCCTCCAAGGTCACACTTGCTAATCCTCCCACCACTGCTCCTGGGCTCCAGGGAGGAAAGGGAACTAACTTACACGGAGCACTTCATACAGATGAGGAAATGGAGCCGAGAGACAAGGAGAAACATGCCCAAGGCCACAAGCTAGAACATGGAGAAGGCAGCACTTGAACCAGGTCCCTCTGATGCCAAGGTCTTGCTCTTCCCTTCCACTGCACCATGATTCCATGCTGCCTCATAGCATCCACCCCAGCCACCTGGCTACAGCTCAGAGAGCTCCGAACGGGACAAGAACAAGACTGGAACAGTTGTTATACCTGGCTTCCCACTGATCTGGAGGAGATTCTGAAATGACTCGTCCCAAAGCATCCAGAACTGGGGGCGGCCGCTGCAAGAGGCAAGTTGACAAATGCACTCAGTGCAGTGCTCTCCCCAGCCACGCTGGACAAACCAACAACCCTGGCGCCAGGACTGTGAGGTGGGAAATGAGTCACAGCCACCCTGAGCCAAGACCCCTGTCTGGAGGTCTGGGGCTGTACAGAAGCCAAACCAACCTTGCACACCCTCCCCCCACCCCAGACATCAGGGCTGCACGGTTACTCACATAGAGCTTCTCCTGGTAGATCTCCATGAGCCTGCCCATAACTTCCGCTGCCTGCCGCTGGTAACGTGCCACCGCTTCAGAGAGGGCTTCGGCTGCAGCCTGCCTTACAGCTGCTTCATGGTAAATCACATCATCAATCAACAGGGAACAGAGATCTGGCTGCAGATCCAGGCCCATCGATGACCAGAGCCTATAGCAGATCAAAGGCAGAGGCTGGTGAGACAAGAACCTGCAGCTCCTGCCCTGCCAAACCCAACCACCCAGCCCTTCTCTCACTATCGGTTGAGCACATCAGGGTCACTTCTTTTAGAAGGGGCACACAGACAGACCTTCCAGGGGCTCTCACCTCTCAGCTGACTTCCGGATCTCCTCCTCCTTGTCAAACCTGACTACCCAAAGCCTCCGCAGAAGGTTCAGGCCATTCTTCTCGTCAGTATCAGGTGCTGGCAATACCAGGTGGAGCTCCATCAGCCCCTGCAAGGGGAGGGGATTAGACAGAGGCTCCACCTTTCAGGAACAGCCTCTGACCTGCCTCCTCACCCCCCTTTAGGGCTGTGCTGTCCAAGATGTAGCCACTACCACGTGGCTATTTCAAGTTCAATCAACTAATATTAACTGGAAATTCAGTCCCGCAGTCACAGCAGAAACATTCTAAGTGCTCAGTAGCTACACGTATTGGACAGGGCAGATGCAGAACGTTTCCATCATGGTAGAAAATGCCGTTGGGCAGCACTGGTCTAGGGAGTGCTATGAATCAGCTCTACTCACTACTTGCTCAGGGTCTCCACAAACAGCTTTTCTTTTGTGCAATGATGGCGTACCATGGTAGAATTTTTAATGTAAAAACTAAAAAGCTTAACTCTAAATAAGACAGACATAGTCTCAGAAAAAGGACAGTTTCTTCACTGAAAGAATTTAACTTTAGGAAAAATCTACCACGTTGCCCATATTTTTCAAATTTTTAACCAAGTAATGGGAAAACTGTCACAGATCAATAGCAGCAGGCTGCAGACCGGCATTCGGAAACCACTGTCTCATCACTCCAAGGGGATTCTCTAGCTTCTGGTCTAAAAGCCCCCAAGAAAAGCCAAATACAAGTTGGCTGAAGAAATAAACTAATCCTATGAATTATCTGTCTATAACAATACCAAGATCCACCTTCCGTTTAGAATGTAAGTTTTTAAAGATGAAGAAAAAATAGTGATTCACTGTGAGCCCTGCCTAGTTGTTGGGATCCTTAGAAAGCCCCTGACCACTCCCTCTCCGGCCCCCGCTAGGACCTTCTTTGCCTCTGTAGGACACAGCAGTACAGACACGAGGCAACTTCCATGAGGGTGAGGGACATTCTCTCAAACACCCATCATGCCACTCAAACTTGCATAAAGTGACAAGGTATGTGGGTGGGAGTCCCGCAAGGGAGAGGCACCCACCCGAAGTGCTGTGTCTCGCACGCTGGCACACGGAGACCGCAAGGCAGAGAGCAGCACGTCCACCTCCTCCTGCTCCGCGAAGGCACAGCCTTCCTCGCCACTGCTGCTGGCACACAGGGTGGTCAGGGTGTCTGAGGCCAGAACCTGATGAGGACATCGATCCACCGGGCTCAGTTCAGCAAGTGTTTACTCAGTGCCTCCTCCAGGACCAGGGAGGGTACCAGGCAAGGAGCCAAAGGGCCCAGAGAGAGATCTGAATGGAGAATGCCCATTCCCACAACCCTACCATGGCTAAGACCCTAGAGCTCCAGGACAGCTCGGTGGCAGGATGCAAGTGAAACCCCTCACTAGTTGAGAAGGGCCAGACCAACTCTCAAAAGCAGCCCTTCTGTCCGAGTCCAAGTGTAATGGCTGAAGGGGACAGAGAAATAGGACTTGACCCTCATCCTGCACCTGAGCTCAGGGTCACATAATTGAACCACAACAGCCAACTGAAAACCAAATCACCTGTAGGCGGGGAGAGCCTGTCCCGATCACCCAAGTTAGGAGACGCAACATGGCCACACGAGGCAGCAACTCCGGGCCATTCTAAGAAAGAAAAGCAGATAAGTCGGGGTGAGGCCCTGGGGAAGGTCTGTCATCAAGCCTGGCAGCAAATGAAGCAGTATCCTTGCACCCCCAGGGAAATGTTCTGGATCATTCATCAGCCTCCACCATAAAAACACCATTAGGATTACACCTGACAAAGGCCCCAGGAGCTAAGCCCATGATCCTCAGGGACTAAAAATAATAAATGCTGAAACTTGCTTGAAACTCACAAAATAGGAAATACAAATGGTCCATAAACATAGAGAGATACTCAACTTTACAAGCAAGTGAAAAAACACTAAATAAAATGAGACAGCATCCTTCACCCACCACTGGCGGGCCTGAAACTAGCTGAGGCTGAGGCCGGTGTGGAGAAAAGGACACTCTTAGTGAGGGCACATCTCAAAACAGCCCGCAAGACCTAGCAAGCCCACCTCCAAGGATCTAGCCTAGAGACACACTTACAGGGTGTGCAAGTTATGTGCACATCAAGCACTATTTAAAATGGGAAAAAGTTAGGACCTGAAAATGCCCATCAACAAGTAAAGAGTTAAATAAAACATGTTGCGTTCAGAAGAGAGAATCCAAACAGCCAGTCAACTCCGTACACACTGATGTGGAAGGAGATCTTGGACATAAAGACATATTTAAAAAGCAAAACAGCACAATCCGGGAAGTGGATGTGGCTCAAGCAGTTGGGTGCCTGCCTACTACATGGGAGGTCTCAGGTTCGGCTCCTGGTGCCTCCTAAAAAGAAGATGAACAGACATAGAGAGCACACAAAGAACAGATACAGAGAGCAGAAAGCAAGCATAAATAACAAGGGAGGGGAAATAAATAAATCTTAAAAAACAAAAAAACAAAAAACAGTACAATCCACTTTTGCTTTAAAAAAGCCACAACGCACTGTATAGATGCAAGTTGTGCATATACTTCAAAAAAAAAGTCCACGACAGTATATATAGTACAATATTTGCCTCTGGGAGTGGTATTTCATTTTTTGCTTCTGCATCGTTGAAATTTTTAAAAATATGCATGATTACTTGAGCAAACTTTTTTTTTTTTTTTTTTTTTAAAGATTTTTTATTTATTTATTCATTTATCACCCCCTTGCTGCTTGTGCTCGCTGGGTCAGCCAACCACGCCGCGCGGGCGGGCCCGCCCTCACCAGGAGGCCCCGGGAACCGAACCCGGGGCCTCCCATATGGTAAACGGGAGCCCTACTGATTGAGCCACAGCCGCCTCCCTTGAGCAAACTTTTAAAAAATAATTTAAGGAGAAAAGCTCTTAACGAATGAGGCCCAATCTCATAACCATGAGCAAGTCAAAAGGAGCCTAATCAATATTATCTTCTTTTTTTTTTTTTTTTTTTTTTTTTTTTACCGGGAGGTACCGGGGATCAAACCCCGGTCTCTCCATATGGTAGACGGACGCCGAACCTTTTGAGCCACATCCGTTTCCCGATATTATCTTCTAAGTGAAAAATGAAACACATAAAATAAAATAAATGAATATAAAACCCTTCAACTTTTTGAGGCCAGAAACTATCAGCCACAGACCTGAAAGTTTCCCTGAGGCCCTGACAGTTGCACTAAAGGGAACATTCTGGTTCTCCCTGCCAACACATACTCGACTTCCCCACCAGAACTGCTGATAGGTCAGGAGGTATCAGAAGCCCCTGCCTCCCCTGCCCCAGCAAGCCAAGGGGAGAGCAGAGCTCCCCTGCTAACCTCATCCACTCGCCCAGGCGGACTGCTGGGGGAGGCCCTCAGCTGGGCGTGGACGGTGAGGAGCTGAAGGATCTGGGCCATGCGCTCCTCCTCCTCCTCGCTGTGGTGTGGCATCTCGGTGAGCACCATCTTCAGAAATGGGAAGACTAAGGAGAAGGCCGGTGCCGACAACGGTGAGGTATCTGTGAGAACAAGGAGCAGACACAGGGCACAGCGCCACTGCAGCCTCAGTATCCATCCTCAGGGAAGGTGGGCAGAGGGGAGGCTGAGGCCCTTTCTGACACCTGGAAGCACACAGTACAAGGACACGAATGACAGCTGATGGCCCTGTCCTAGACCCAATCCTGCTGCTACCCCAAAGACTGCCCAATTCAAGGGTGTGAGTTAAAACAAAGAAGTAGATTCCAGTGGCAAGAAGGAAATCCTGAAAGGGGGTCACAGCAACTCACAGAATACCCGGGACTAGACTCAGAAACCCCATCAGGTCCAAAGTCCTATTTTTCAGATGAGGAAACCGAGGCCAGAAAAAGAAAAGACTCGCCCAAGGCCACAGCCTCAGAAGGCCCAGGTGATGCCACAGCAGCGGAAGCAGGCCCCAGCCGGCATGGGTTCTGCCCCATCCCGTACCTGGCTCACCCTTGCCTGCCCTGGTGATGGTGTGGGTGTGCAGCAGGGTCACTGCCCTCTTTACGGCCACCGACAACTCCTCCTGACACCAGGACTTATCCAGAGCACACTCCGGCTTCAGCAGGCGCAAGGTCACGTGGCTCACCAAAGTACCTACATCAAAGAGAAGTCACCCAGCAGGGACTGAGCCGTGCAAAGGAGCATGATCTGGCCCACGCACAAAAGAAGGCCCCAGCACAGATGTGCCCCATCCCTCTGACTTATTAAGAATCTCTTCTGCTGCCCCAAAATGTCCTCGACCTCATCTCACCTTTGACCTGTGTTATAGCACTGAAGCTTCCACGGGTCGGGAGCTACCCTTTTGACACTCAAGAAATTATAAATCCAACAAGAGGAGGCATGGCACACCCAAAGGTTATTCAGCCAAGAGAAAAGCTCTGTATGGTGCCTCCACCTTCCGTGCAATGAGCCCCGCCAGCCTGCATATTCCAGCAGGTTCCACATGCACTGACTTGTTAAGAACCATTCCTGGACTCCAGCCTCACCCATGAGAACATACCTTTAAGCCAGGAAGGATGTCTGCTCAAGGTCATCAACCCACAAAAGGCAGCCCACCTTAATTCCCAACGACCCTGCTTGGTTTTCATTTTCTCCACAGCTTCCAGAAAGCCATGGTCACAGACCTCTGATCACCCCCAACACATGGCTCAGGAGCCCTGGGCTACAATGACCAGCCATGTGCCATGTGGCACCAAACCAGCCCCACCAGCACCAAATTTCTGACTTCTTAATTTTCAAACTTCTACAGGAGGACCAAACACTAACTAGGGTCGAAAGCCTGGTCTTCAGAGCGAAGGCACAGCGGGTATAAAACAGGAGAGCAGGGAGTCGGATGTAGCTCAACTGATTGGGCGTCCGTCTCCCATATGGAGAGACCCGGGTTCGATCCCCGGGACCTCCCGGTAAAAAAAAAAAAAAAAAAAAAAAACAGGAGAGCAGGAAGAAGTACTATGTCGCTCCTAAGAATAGGTACAGCTTAAGGTTGCTTCCACCAGGAGACAACGCCAGTGGCCCAGATCTCCAAGAGTCTTCCCTCAGGCACTCGGGACATCCCTACCCACCGCCCAACCTGCCCTGAGCCATCCCCACAGCCAGCAAACCAGGACTAACCCAAAGCCTTGAGTCTAGGGGGCATGACACAGGCAGCCAAGGACAAGAAAGGGTTCTTGATCCTGGGAGCAGCCAGGGGAGATTTCAGCAAAGGCAGGAAGGAGTCAACCAAAACAGGGATGTACTGGGTCAGGCCGGATGGGTTCTTGGCCAGGATGGTGTCCAGGAGTCCTAGGGCCGCCTCCAGCTCACTGTCCAGCTGCAAGCAGAGTCACCCCAGGAGGAGGTCAGCACAGCCCTGCGCCAGGGCAGGAAGGCTGCCCAGCAGGCTCATGGTGTGGGCGTGAGGGTGGGGGCGGTGGGAGCCGCGTACCTCCTGCAGCCGTCTCCGGATCTGTGCCTCCTTGTCCAGCTGGGCCTGCAGCATCTCCTTCTGCTTGCTGGTCAGCTGGACCTCCTCTTTGATGCCTTTCTTCTTCTTTATCTCCTGAAGGGAATAGGCAAACCAGTTTCACTTCCGGGGAAGAGCCTCCCTCCCTACCTCAGCGGAAGGTGACTTGGTTCCATGAGCAGCATCATGCTGGCTCTAGGTCTGTGGCTTGGGCCCCTGAACCTGCCTCCCACAAAGAACCAAGACAACAACACATGGGCACAGCATTTGAGAAGCAATTTCCTACTAGAATCTCTACTGACAAAGTCAGTCATAAAATAAAAAGCCCCCCAGTGCAGTCAAAAGAGTATTCTGGTAGCCAGGTGGCTTCAGATTAAGACTCCAGCCTTCTTTTCTGCTCAGCGCCTTCCTACAGAAGCTCTCCCCACAGCATACACTGGAGTCTAAAAAAGACCTGCAAATGGGCCCAAGACGACAGGGAAGAGAGATCCCTCCTTCATTCAACAAGTGTTCACTGAGGACCTACATGGTGCCAGGCACAGTTCTAGATATCTGGAGCTATCATGGGCAGAAGACAGAGAAAGTCCCTGCCTTCACAGGGCTCACAATCTAGTGGCAGCAGACAATAAACAGATTAAACAAACATGTAAACAAGGTGATTTCAGATCATGATAAATGTTATAAAGGAAACAAGTAAGAGTCAGAGTACCCAGAAGAGGGGCTAAGTCCACTTTGGATAGGGTGTGCAGGTGGTCACCTCTCTGAGAAGAGGACATGTGAGCTGAGATGTGATAGGTAAGAACCCAGCCTTGTAAAAACCAGGGGAAAAGCAGAGGCCCCAGGACCAGAAGGAGCCCTGCGTGCTCTGCATCCGTCAGGACCAGATCTGTCCAAAGCCGAGTATAGCCAGCAAGCCTCAATGCCCCAGAGGCTCCGCAGGGCCAGGCCCTATGGCTGCTGTCAGGAGCAAAGGCGGAGCCCCAGGGAGCTGGGGGACCCAGCACAGAATCCAGCAACACCACATGGCAAATACTTAGCAGAGGAAACTATCTGCACCCAGCAGAGAGGAAGTTGTTTCCTTGAGTGGGGGGTGGGAGAGTCTAGAGAGAAAGTGTAGACAAAGAGTATATGGCAGGAAGAGCAAGCACCAGTGGGGGGTTGGAGGAGCATGCTGCGGGCATCAGGATGATCCGAGGGAATGGCACATGTGCCGCGGAAGAGCCACCAAGCAGAGGCTACCAAGCACTGAGGCCTCCACGTGCATGCTTCGTGTACTCACCTCCTTCAGCTCCAGCTCAATGATCTGCTCCTTGAAGGAATAAGCTTTGTTCTCCCGCTTCATGTTGGCCTTTTTTACACTGTCCTGTTGGGCACTGAGACCCCAGAATAGGTGATCAGCCCAGCTTGAAAAGAGCCACCAGGCCCTTCTTCTTCCTGCCTCCCACCAGCCATGAAATCCCAGTTTTTTAAGAAACACTGTGCACCAAGAATGTGCCGGATCCTTGACATACTCTTGTATCCAGGACCTAAACGCCACGCCTGGAACATAACAGGCACTTATCCAATAAATGCACAGATTGTTTCTTTCATTCTCCATCTTACATGTAAGAAAACTAAGGTTTGGTGGGGGGAGGCAACATAGCACAGGAACAGGGTCTTACCTCTGGATGATGGACTTGTCATACAGCTCCCCGGCAGGGGTCTGCATGATGGCAAACTCCTCCCGTGTCACCAGGCACAGCGCGGGGTTTTGCACAGAGGCGGTGATGGTGCTGATGAGCTGCGGAAGGACCCGGGCCGGGGACAGGAGGGAGAGGGAGCCCATGGCGTTCATGGAAGACTGCCAGACAAACAGACATGGGCACGTGTGCCAAGGCTGGCAGTGGAGAGGGGTTCCACCATGTCTAAATGCCCCCAGAAGCTGGCTGCCCTTCCTCTTGACACTGCCTCGTTCTTCCTGTGCGTTGCCCACCAGAGCGGATGGCTGGGGTTGCTGTTTGCCTTACTCAGCGAGCATGTACCCTTTGTACCACCTGATGGGGGGACACCCCCCCCAATCTCTGTTGCAGGTGAAGCCGCCCTTCCAGAGGTAAGCATGTGACCCAGGACAGGAGGAGAGGCTCAAGAAGAACACAGGAGCTGAGTCAGGTGACCACAGACAACGAGACCCCCATGCCAGGTGATATCATCAGAAAGCACAAGCTTTTTCCACTGGAGCTGATAGGGGATAAGATGGAAGCCTGGAACTCTAGTGCTGCCCTGCTACCCTAAAGGGAAAAACCCTCAAGTCTGAGAACGGAGCCCACATCATAGAAAGCAAAGGCAAGAGACGCAGATGGATGAGACAGAGGCAAAGAGTTAGACACACCACCTACAATGTCCCGAGGGCAGCACCACCCGAAGCCAGGGACATCGCTAGACTGAGCAGTTACACGAGGCAGTGAGCTCCTTCTTGTGCTTCAACCCGAGGGTCCAAGCCCACCTCTCAGCACACCTTCCCCTGCTCCTTTGAATGCCCCCTTCCTACACCCTGAGGGGAGAGGCCCCCGACCAAGGCAAGAACCAGCTCACAGGCCAATCACCTGGTTCAGGGGACTCTGTGTGGTGATCCTGGGAATGAGTTGATCCAGGTGCCTGGTGATGAAGGCTTCAGGATCGATCTTCATCCTGGCGAGAAGTGCTGGCCAGAGCCCAGACTGCACTGCCACTGAAGGGGAGGCAGGTCTTTGAGGCCTTCTGCCGGCCTGCTCTTCCCTGTCCCGCACAGGCCCTGCCCCTCGCATCCCAGCCCCAGCCACGGACCTAAGGATGGGTGGTGGGAGATGATCAGCATCTCCTGGGCCAGCTGTTCAGTGTTGGTAACGTCCCCCTCCAGCCCCGGTACCCCAGAGATGATGCACAGAGCCTCCTGCAGAACCCGGGGAGGCACAGAGGCCTTGCCTGCCTCGGTCAACTCCCCAGCATCGGTCACGGGAGCATCTGAGGGCAGCACCTGTGTGAAGACAGCACGTGAGCCCCACTGCTCCGAGCCCTGGCCAGCCCTGGCCAGCCCTGGCACACGGGAGACCAAGATGCCAGGGACACAGCTGCCTGTTGCACACATGGTTCTTCAGGGTGCAGACTGATGCCCAGCATCCTGCACTAGGACCCCCAAGCTGTGAGAGCCCCTGGAGGAGGAAGAAACCATGACTTTGCACCTAGAAAGTCCAAGCGGGGAAAGAAGGCAACAGAAACTGATCCAGGAGCCCCAGCCCATGACCACAAGTCTGTCACTGGCCTGCATTTCTCAAGCAGGTTTATGGGGAGAGGGGAGCAGTGAACCATGACACCAAAAGGGGATTCAGGTCCTCATTCTGTTACCCACTGGCTGAGAATTTATGCTCTCCTGAACCCTGGACAACTCTTATATCTTTCTTTTTAAAGTATTGTAAAAAATCAAGTGAGAAAATGGGTTTTAAAAAATGCCTTAAGGGGGCGGATGTGGCTCAAATGGTTGGGTGTCCCTCTCCCAAATGGAGGGACCTGGGTTCAATTCCCAGGACCTCCCAGTAAAAATGAAAAAAAAAAAAAAAAAAAAAAAGCCTTAAAAATTATAAAGCACTTTAAAAACGTAAGATGTTATTCAATTACTTGAGGGAAAAAAGGTCGAGCTACATGTCAAAAGGTATGGAAACGGGAAGCGGCTGTGGCTCAATCAGTAGGGCTCCCGTTTACCATATGGGGGGCCCCGGGTTCGGTTCCCGGGGCCTCCTGGTGAAGGCAAGCCCGCCCGCACAGCGTAGTTAGCTAACCCAGCAGCACAAGCAGCAAGGGGGGGATAAATGAATAAATAAATAAAATCTTTAAAAAAAAAAGGTATGGAAAGGGGAACAGGTATAGCTCAAGTGGTTGAGTGCCTGCTTCCCATGTACAAGGTCCTGGTGTCCTGGTTCAATCCCCGGAACCTCCAAAAAAAAAAAAAAAAAAAAAACATATGGGAAGTAAAAGAAAAAGAGCCTCAGAAAAAGAAATGGAATTCTATGAGCAGGATGTTACTGGGGCTCTAGGGCAGAGGAAATTATTTCTGGTATCCCCAGAGCCTGAGTGAGTGAGAGCTCAAGAGGGATCCAGCACTTTGTCAAAAGGGTGAAAATGCAGCCAACTCAATGGGAAAAAATATTTGGAAATCACATATCTGATAAAGGTTTAATATCCAGGATATATAAAAAGATGTTACAACTCAACAATAAAAAGATAAATGACCCAATTAAAAAATGGGCCAAAGACTTGAATAGACATTTCTCCAAAGAAGAAATACAAATGGCAAAAAAAAACATGAAGAAATGCTCAACATCACTCATGATTAGGGAAATGCAAATCAAAACTACAATATCATTTCACTCCCATCAGAATGGCCACTATTAAAAAGACAGAGAACTACAAGGGCTGGAGAGAATGTGGAGAGATAGGAACACTTCTTCACTGTTGGTGGGAATGCAGGATGGTACAACCACTATGGAGGACTGTTTGGCAGTTCCTAAAGAAGTTGAATATAGACTTGCCACGTGACCTGGCAATACCATTACTGGGTATATACCCAGAAGAACTGAGAGCAGTGACACGAACAGACATCTGCACACCGATGTTCATAGCCACATTATTCACCATTGCCAAAAGTTGGAAACAACCCAGGTGTCCACCAACAGATGAATGGATAAACAAACTGTGGTCTATTCACACGATGGAATATTATGGAGCTATAAGAAGAAATGAAGTCGTAAAGCATACGACAACATGGATGAACCTGGAGTACATTATGTTGAGTGAAGCAAGCCAGACACAAAAGGACAAATACCATATGAATGCGTTACTATCAACCAAATATATTGTGTAGCATACTGTTTGATTCAAAAAAAAATTTATATGTATCCATTACATTTAATTGAGAAATGTATATATTTATTCATCTGTGTTTACTTTTTAGTTTTTAATTGTTTATATTTTCAATTATTAAATGTACAAAAGAAAAAAAAAAAAGAGGGACCTAGCAAAACCTCAGGGCCTAGGCAGCTCGGCAAAATGGGTTCCAGCACCCCAGTTTTGAAGCCCAGATGCCCTCACCTTGTGAGAACTGAGGACAGTCTTCAGCTCCTCCAGGAGCCCATACGCCAGCTTAAAGCCCCCAAGAGAGGAGAGCAGCTTCCGGACCGTCTGCTGGGCCTGTCTGCGGACATGCCAAGTCCGGCTGAGGAGCACCGCCACCAGAGCACGATGGTACTGCCTGCGGACACAGGGTGCACGATGCTGCGAGGGCCGGGAGCAGGGCTGTCCACAGCCAGCCCTCCCACCTCCCAGACACTTTGTCTCTCAGGCTCCTGCCAAGGTTCACCTCATGCAGCCCAAGGGAAAAGGTGCCTTACGTACTGAACTTTGTTGCCTGGGAATCTATGCAGGTGGTCAAGGAACAGTCTCTCTGTCAGATGCAGCACGGTACACAGGGCTAGGAGGGAGAGAGGCGGCAGAAGTGTTTTTAAAAAGGTATGTGGTCTTCTGGGAAGATGGAGGACTAGTAAGACACGGGAATCTCTTCTCCAGAAAAATAGCTACAGGAAAGGCCGAAACAGCCCCGGAAAAGATCTTCTAGGGTTTAGGACAGCAGGTGAAGGCTTCACACCACCCAGAGGAGAGAGGGACAAAAGAGGGAAATCGCGATGATAGAACCATGAGTTGGAACTAGCAGCTACTGCTGCTGCCGGCACCCTCCCCAACACTCTTTAGAATTCTCCAGGCTCTGGGCCTGCAACTAAAGACAAAGGAGGCTCCAGAGATCTACCATTCCCAGAAAGTGGAGAGAGAGGGACACAGCCTTAGGCTGACTCAGGTTCTGACCTGCAAAATTGGGCTGCGGAGCACCACGGACCCTTCCACACGGTGGTTTGCCCTGAGAGCCTAGGAAGGACTGGAGAAATCCGACCCTCGCAACCTCCCTCTCTTCTAGCCTGGACTAATTGTTAAGGACTCCACAGAAGAGGGGAGAGAGAGCCTGGGGCTGACCCTCCTTTTGACTTCCAGGTTTGGTCTGCCCTGTCCCGAGAGCCCTTCCAGGCCCAGTGGGGCTGCGCCTGTGTTTGCCTTGGAGCCTGCAAGGGGCTAAAGATATACAAACCTCCCGATCTCCTCCTCTACTAACAGGGACTGATTGTTGAGGATTCAGAAGGGAGTGGAAATATTTCCTGGCTGGGAAAAGGGAAGGGGCTACTAGAGAAGACTGGAGAACTGTCTCAGAAAGTTTGAATTACAAGGCTCTTAGCCCCCAGACAGGAAGCTCTATCACATGGATCTGGTCTGTGTCACAACAAATACGCTCTGACCAGGCATTGAATTGAGAGCTGCCAACAAGCGCCATCTCCTGGCAGACCAAGGAAGTGCACATGAGAAAATTAATAAGTAAGAGAGGCTTTTCAGGGCCTCTATAGCCTCCCTGCCCAAAGCCCTAGGAAACGACTCTACCACCAATTACTGGGTTCAGTGCTCAGTTTTGAGCAACCAGCAGAACAATCCTAACAATCAAGGTTGAGCCAAAAATCAAAGAGCTGTGGTAATTCACAGCCTCCTGCCACTAAAACCCTATAAAAGAGAAAGAGAGAGAGCATCTAAGTAAAATACAACCTAACCAGATGCCTAAGCACCAGCAAAAAATTACAAGCCATATAAGAAAATAGAAGACATGGCCAAAAAAAAAGAATACAGCAAAGTCCCAGAAGAGATGCAGAATCTGAGAGAACTAATCAGTGAGATGAGCATAAATTTCCAAAATCAAATTAATGAGATGAAAGACAATATAGTAAAAGAGATAAATGACATCAAGAAGACATTGAGGAAGCGGCTGTGGCTCAATCAGTAGGGCTCCCGTTTGCCATATGGGAGGCCCCGGGTTCAGTTCCCGGGGCCAGGGAAGCGGCTGTGGCTCAATCAGTGGGGCTCCCGTTTGCCATGTGGGAGGCCCCGGGTTCGGTTCCCGGGGCCTCCTGGTGGGGGCGGGCCCACCCGCGCAGCGTGGTTGGCTGACCCGGCAAGCGCGAGCAGCAAGGGGGGGATAAATGAATAAATAAATAAAATCTTTAAAAAAAAAAAAGTTCCCGGGGCCTCCTGGTAAAGGCAAGCCCGCCCGCACAGCATGGTTAGCTGACCCAGCGAGCACAAGCAGCAAAGGGGGGAATAAATGAATAAATAAATAAAATCTTTAAAAAAAAAAAAAAAAGACGACGACATTGAGCGAACACAAAGAAGAAATTGAAATCCTGAACAGAAAAGTAACGGAGTTTATGGGAATGAAAGACACAACTGGTGAAGTCAAAAACACATTTGAGGGAAGCGGCTATGGCTCAATTGGTTGGGCTCCCGTTTACCATATGGGAGGCCCCAAGTTCGATTCCCGGGGCCTCCTGGTGAAGGCAAGCCAGCCTGCATGGCGCGGTGAGCTGACGGCCCTGAGCTGGTACAGCAAGATGACCCAACAAAGGGAGACAAGCAGACACAGAAAAACGCACAGCAAATGGACACAATGAGCACAAGCAGCAAGGGGTGATAAATAAATAAATAAAAATGAATCTATTAAAAAAAAAAAAAAAAAACACGTTTAAGGGGGTGGATGTGGCTCAAATGGTTGGGCGTCCGTCTCCGTCTGCCATATGGAGGGACTTGGGTTCGATCCCTGGGACCTCCTGGTAAAATAAAAAATATATATATAGATGGCGCATGGGCTGCCAGGCTCTGTGTGCTGGTGAGCTGCCAGGCCCCGGGAGCCATGCAGCAAGATGATGACGTAACAGGAGAGAGACGCAGGGGAGAGACAAGACGAGATGCTCCGAAAGCTCTGAAAAACCAGGAACGGAGGTGGCGCAGGTGGCAGGACACCTCTCTCCTACATCGTAGGTCTCCAGGATCGAATCCTGGTGAACACTGGAGGAAGAGGATGAGAAGTGATGGCAGAAAAGAGACACAAAGAATTGTCCAGCGAATGGACACAAAACAGCAAATGGGGAAGAGGGGGGTTTAAAATGGATAAAGTAAATAAATAAATATTTTTTTAAAAAACACATTTGAGGCATACAACAGCAGACTCGAAATGATAGAAGAAAGAATAAGTGATAATGAAGACAGAGCAGCTAAAATTGAAGAGAGAAAAGAACACAGAGAGAAAAGAATGGAAAAAATGGAGCAGGGGCTCAGAGAGTTGAATGACAACACAAAACGCAACAACATACGTGTCATGGGAGTTCCAGAAGCGGCAGAAAGAGTATCTGAGGAAATAATAGCTGAAAATTTCCCAACTCTCACGGAAGAAATGAACTTACATGTCCAAGAAGCACACTGTACCCCAATGAGAATAAATCCAAATAGACCTACGCCAAGACACATACTACTCAGAATGTCAAATGTAAAAAATAAAGAGAAAATTCTCAGAGCACCAAGAGAGAAGCAAACGATCACGTACAAAGGACGTCCAGTAAGACTTAGTGCAGATTTCTCTTCAGAAACCATGGAGGCGAGAAGACAGTGGTATGACACAATTAGGAAACTGAAAGAGAAAAACTGCCAGCCGAGAATTCTTTATCCAGTAAAACTGTTCTTCAAATATGAAGGTGAGTATAAAGTATTCACAAACAAAGAGAAACTAAGAGAGTTTGCAAAAAAGAATCCACCTTTGCAGGAAATAGTAAAGGAAGCCTTAGAACCTGATAAAAAAAAGACAGGAGAGAGAGGCTTGGAGGAGAGTATAGAAGAAAGAAAAGCAGAAAGGATAACCAAAAGAATAAAAAGAGAGACAAAAATAAGGTGACTTATGAAAAACAAAGGATACAATGGCTGAAATAAATAGTGCATTTTCAGTAATATCATTGAATGTGAAGGGATTAAATTCCCCAATCAAAAGATACAGGCTGGGGGACGGATGTGGCTCAAATGGTTGGGCATCTGTCTCCCATATGGAGGGACCCGGGTTCGATACCCGGGACCTCCCGGTAAAAAAAAAAAAAAAAAAGATACAGGCTGACAGAATGGATAAAAAAACATGAGCCATTCATATGCTGCTTACAAGAAACTCACCTCAGACCCAGGGATACAAACCGGCTGAAAGTAGAAGGTTGGAAAAAAATACTCCATGCGAATAGTAAACAGAAAAGAGCAGGGGTAGCTATACTAATATCAGACAAAACAGACTTAAAATGCAAAAAAGTGATAAGAGATACGGAAGGCCGTTATCTATTAATAAAAGGGACGATCCTCCAGAAAGATATAACAGTCATAAATATCTAGCACCTAACCAGGGTGCCCCAAAATATATGAGATAAACTCTGGCAATACTGAAGGGAGAAATAGACATCTCTACAATAATCGTCGGAGACTTCAACACCCCTCTCACATCATTAGATAGAACAACTAGACAGAAGATCAACAAGGAAACAGAGAACTTGAACAATATGATAAACAAGTTAGACCTAACAGACATATACAGAACACTGCATCCAAACTCAGTGGGTTATACATTCTTCTCAAGTGTCCATGGATCTTTCTCCAGGATAGACCACGTGTTAAGTCACAATATAGCTCTCAATAAATATAAAAACATTGAAATTATACAAAGCACCTTCTCAGATCATAATGGAATGAAACTAGAAATCAATAACAGACAGGAAAAAAGTAAATTTGCAAAAGTGTGGAGAATGAACAACACACTCCTAAATATTCGGTGGGTCAAAGAAGAAATTGTGAGTGAAATCAGTAAATATATTGAGACAAACGAAAATGAGAACACAACATATCAAAACTTATGGGATACAGCGAAGGCAGTCTGGATAGAGAAATTTATAGCCCTAAATGCCTATATTAAAAAACAAGAAAGCGCTAACTCAAAGATTTACCTGAACAACTAGAGAACTAGAAAAAGAACAGCAAACCAATCCCAAAGCAAAAAGAAGGAAAGAAATAATAAAGATTAGAGCAGAAATAAATGAAAATGAGAATAGAAAAACAATAGAGAAAATCAACAAAACCAAAAGCTGGTTCTTTGAGAAGATCAATAAAATTGACAAACCCCTCGCTAGACTAACAAAGAAAAAAAGAGAGAAGATGCAAATAAATACAACCAGAAATAAAAGGGGGGAAATTACAAATGACCTCACAGAATTAAAAAGAATCATAAGAGGGTATTATGAGTAACTATATGCCAACAAACTAGACAACCTAGATGAAATGGACAAATTTCTAGAAACGCACAACCAACCTACACTGACACAACAAGAAATACAAGAACTTAACAAACCAATCACAATTAAGGAGATTGAATCCAACATCAAAAACCTCCCAGCAAAGAAAAGTCCAGGACCAGATGGCTTCACAGGTGAATTCCACCAAGCATTTCAAAAAGAATTAACACCAATCCTGTTTAAAATCTTCCAAAAAATTGAAGAGGAGGGAAAATTACCCAACACATTTTAGGAAGCCAACATCACCCTAATACCAAGGCAGATAAAGATTCCACAAAAAAAGAAAATTACAGACCAATCTCTCTAATGAATATAGATGCAAAAAATTCTCAACAAAATACCTGCAAATCGAATCCAACAGCATATAAAAAGACTTATACATCACGACCAAGTGGGATTTATTCCTGGTATGCAAGGCTGGTTCAACATAAGAAAATCAATCAATGTAATACACCACATTAACAAATTGAAGGAAAAAAACCACATGATCATCTCAACAGATGCAGAAAAGGCATTCGACAAAATCCAACATCCTTTTTTGATAAAAATACTTCAAAAGATAGGAATAAAAGGAAAATTCCTCAATATGATAAAAGGCATATATGAAAAACCCACAGCCAACATCATACTCAATGGGGAAAGGTTGAAAGCTTCCCCCCTAAGATCAGGAACAAGACAAGGATGCCCATTGTCACCATTGTTATTCAACATTGTACTAGAAGTTCTACCTAGGGCAATTAGACAAGACAAAAAAATTAAAGGCGTCCAAATAGGAAAAGAGGAAGTAAAACTCTCACTGTTTGCAGATGACATGATCCTGTATTTAGAAAATCCTGAAGTATCCACAACAAAGCTACTTGAACTAATAAATGAGTTCAGCAAAGTGGCAGGATACAAGATGAACACGCAAAAATCAGTAATGTTTTTGTACACTAGTACTAAACAATCTGAGAAGGAAAATTCCATTTTCAATAGCAACAAAAAAACTCAAATACCTAGAAGTTAATTTAACCAAAGAAGTACAGGACCTATATGCAGAAAACTACAAAACAATGCTAAAAGAAATTTTAAAAGTTCTAAACAAATGGAAAGATATTCCGTGTTCATGGATTGGAAGAATTAATATCGTGACGATGTCAGTCTTGCCCAAACTTAATTATTGATTCAATGCAATACCAATCAAAATCCCAACAGCTTATTTTACAGAATTAGAAAAGGCAATTACCAAATTCATCTGGAAGGGTAAGTGCACCCGAATAGCCAAAAGCATTCTTAAAAAGAAGAGCAGGGGGACGGATGTGGCTCAAATGGTTGGGTGTCTGTCTCCCATATGGAGGGACCTGGGTTCGATACCTGGGACCTCCCAGCAAAAAAAAGGAAGAGCAATGTGGGAGGAATTTCACTGCCTGACCTTGAAACATATTACAAAGCTACAGTGGTCAAAACAGCATGGTGCTGGCATAAAGACAGACACATCGATCAGTGGAATAGAACTGAGATTCCAGAAATACACCCTCACCTATACAGTCAACTGGTTTTTGACAAACCTACCAAGCCCACGCTGATGGGAAAAAACAGTCGCTTCAACAAATGGTTTTGGGAGAACTGGATGTCTATAACCGAATGAATGAAAGAGGGCCCCTATCTCACCCCCTACACAAGAATCAACTCAAAATAGATCAAAGATCTAAATATAAAAGCCAGGACCATAAAACTACTACAAGAAAATGTAGGGAAACATCTTCAAGACCTTGTAGTAGGTGGTGGTTTCTTGGACCTTACACCCAAAGCATGTGCAACAAAAGGAAAAATAGATAAATGAGACCTCCTCAAAATTCAACACTTTTGCACCTCACAGGACTTTGTCAGAAGGGTGAAAAGGCAGCCAACTCAATGGGAAAAAATATTTGGAAATCACATATCTTGTAACGGTTTAATATCCAGGATATATAAAGAGATGTTACAACTCAACAATAAAAAGACAAATGACCCAATTAAAAAATGGGCCAAAGACTTGAATAGACATTTCTCTGAAGAAGAAATACAAATGGCAAAAAAACACATGAAGAAATGCTCAACATCACTCATGAGTAGGGAAATGCAAATCAAAACTACAATGAGATATCATTTCACACCTATCAGAATTGCCACCATTAAAAAGACAGAGAACTACGAGTGTTGGAGAGGATGTGGAGAGATAGGCACTGTTGGTGGGAATGCAGGATGGTACAACCACTATGGAGGACTGTTTGGCAGTTCCTAAAGAAGCTGAATATAGGCTTGCCATGTGACCCTGCAATACCACTACTGAGTTTATACCCAGAAGAACTGAGATCAGTGACATGACCAGACATCTGCACACCGATGTTCACAGCAACACTATTCACCATTGCCAAAAGTTGGAAACAACCAGGTGTCCATCAACAGATGAATGGATAAACAAACTGTGGTCTATTCACACAATGGAATATGATGCAGCTGTAAGACGAAATGAAGTCATAAAGCATATGGCAACATGGATGAACCTGGAGGACATTATGTTGAGTGAAGCAAGCCAGACACAAAAGGACAAATACCATATGAATGCGTTACTATGAACCAAATATACTGTGTAACATATTGATTCAAAAAAAAAAAAATTTATATGTATCCATTACATTTAATTGAGAAATGTATATATTTATTAAAAAAAAAAAAAAAGTTATGTGGGCCTTTCTGGCAGTGACAATCTCCCCATGAAAACATGCCTCTCACAAGGGGCCTCCTTCATCCCTCTCCAGCAAAGAGGAAACACAAGAAGACGCGGCTGGTGCAGAGCCCCAATTCCTACTTCATGGATAAGAAATGCCCAGGATGCTATAAAATTACCACGGTCTTTTGCCATACACAAACCATAGTTGTGTATGTTGGCTGCTCCACTGTCCTCTGCCAGCCACAGGAGGAAAAGCAAGGCTTAGAGAAGGATGCTCCAGATGCTCCAGAAGGAAGCAGCATTTTGGATTTAGGGGAAAAAAAAAAAAAAAGAAGATATGTATGTACATACATACACACACATCCAGAAAGAACTAGAAAGTTAACATCAAAATATAAATGTGATTATTACTAGATGTAATTAGAGGTCATTTTTGTTTCCTTCATTTTGCTTATTAGGCACTCAAGTGTTTACACTACTTTTAATAACTCAAAATTACTATGCAGTTCTAAAAAAGAATGAGGATGTTCTTTATATACTAACATGCAGTAAGTTCCAAGTAGAGAGTGCAGTGTGTATGGTAGGCATAAAAAAGGTAGAGAAAAAATATAAAAAGGCATTTACTTATACAACTATAAAATATCAAGGATACAGAAAAAGCTGATAAAATTGGTTGTCTGTGGGCAGGAGAACTGAGTGGCTAGAGATCAAAGCAGGAGTAGAATTTTCAGTGTAGACCCTCTTGTGCCTTTTATATTTGGATTTCAAGAATGTTTTTCCTATTCAAAAACTCAATTAAAAAAAAAAAAATCAGGAAACAGCTAACAGTTGTAGCTCACTAATAGGATGTTGTGCTATGTGAGTCAAAAGCCTTTTCAAATCACCAATTAGTGGCAGAAACCCCTAAGGCAAACTAGATTTTTAAACCCACATTTAAAGATCAACTGTTCCTTTTCCGCCGAGAGAGAAAGCAGTAGTTTTTTCGTCTCCTGCCACACCACCACCAGAGCAGCTCAGCAACCTCTTAAATGCAAGGGCATCTCTGAGACAGCACCAATTAACCAGTCAGCTATAATCACAGCTAACACCGGCTCCACAGCCATTACTGCGCTGTCTCCACACATCTCCAGTGCCCCCCACGCTCCCCCACAGGAATGAATTCATTCCCACAACAGCCGAGCCGCTGGGCAGGCCATGTCTGGTCCAGGTTCCTGCAGAGCTGACTGGTCAAAGCCAGAAGTAGTCAGGGAACGATCCCCTCTGCAGCCCTGCCGGGGAGACAGAGCCCACTCTCGGGGACACTGAGGGGATAGTAACTCACCATCCTCTGAGGCCAGGAGCAGGAATTTCTCAGAAGTAAAAATCTGCTTCTTCTCATCCACAATCAGCTGCCAGAAACTGCTCAGTTTGGCCTCTGCAAAAAAACAAAAGGTGACCCCGACACAATTCACCATTTCCAGCAGGGCTGGTCCCCCTCCACCCTGAAACTGTGTGGTTGGGTTTTGCTGCCAGAACCTGCTTTCCAGCAGGCAGGCATGGGTCATCCCTAGGCCGACTGCCCTCACCACTTTAGAGAGCCAACAACAGTCCTTCCGGCACCATTTCCTGAATGAAAAGCTTCGGTGGTTCCCTACTGCCTACAGGAGCCAAGCAAGGCAGCTTCTCATGTGGAATTCCCAGTACCCCAGCCAAGCTGGAATACCTAAGGGTCACACACTGTGGTTTTCACTATTCTTCCCTGACCTGGGTCTGGTTCAGACTCCATTGGACCACGCTCTTCAGGCTAGTGAAATCCTTCCTAGCCTTCAGGGCCCTCGCTCAGATGCTTCCTCCTTTAAGAAGCCTTTCCCACAACCACCCCAAACAAAAAGCTGCTCTCACGCCACATTTTGCCTTAAACTCTGGATGCAATTGTGCATCTCCTCTCTCCTATTAGAGCGTAAGCACCCTAAAATTTGTGAAGCAACATCATGCTCGTCTTTGCATCCTCCCAAGTTAACCCAGTGCCTTGGCATACACACAACAAGCACACACTAAAATATGAAGAGTTGAGTTCCATTTCTAACCACAGCAACCAGTTTCAGTATGTCTGTGTGTGGTGAAAAGGAAGTGGACTGAAGAAAATATGGAATACTATGTAGCCATCAAAAAAAAAAAATTGAGAAAGCTATTTTTGTTGTACTGACTTGGAATCAAGCTATGTTCAGTACATTATGTAGCAAACATAGTATACTACCCTGCATGTTGGATTGATTATGCAGTGACTACTTCTAAACATAAAACTGGTAATAAATACTGTTCGGGGAGGGGAACTTAGAGGCTGGAAGACAGGGCTGAGGGGAAATTTTACATAATACCCTTTGTATCTTTTGAATTTTGGACCCTGTGACTATTAAAATTAAAAAGAAAAGCCCCACTACTAAACCCGGGTCAGTCTGGGTGTTATTTCCAGGCCTGCATCCCCAGATCATTGAAGCCACAGGGCGAAGAAGGACAGCAACAGGGCCCCCGGTTCATTTCCATGCCCAGTGCGACCCTGCAACTCATCCCTGCAGACTGGGCTAGCAGCCCCGTGGCCCACCTAGTGGCCTATAAAATCTTAAACATCAGAACACTCCTCCCAAGGACTCAGGAAGAGACCCTTGTCCACTGGGCTCTTACCAGCCTGAGAGTCAGCCACCGACAGCTTCGAGAGCAACAAGGCCGCAGCGACCCCTTCGGTGACAGTGGGGACCTGAGTGCTCTGGGCGGCTGCCTTCTCCACTGTCTGGATGAGCAAGGGCAGCAAGTCCAGGGCCTGCAATAGTGTGTCACCTGGGAAGAGAGGACAAGCACCGCACTGAACCAGCCAGATCCTGGGCGTTGACAAGGCTATTCAGAAAGGAGCCACTCACCCAAGCCTGAATTGGCTGACTAAAATCCTCCAGGAAATTTGTCAAATAGCTCACGCAAATTAATGGAATCTGACTCTGGGGCTTAAATCAAACTCTTTTTTTTTTTCTAGATATTAATTTTAATTACTTTGAAACAACATAATTTAGTAGCAAATGCTTAACAGGCACCCATTGTAATTGTTTAAACTGTGAAATTAGCATTACTTGTATCTGATCAGCTATACGAAACTCACCAATTTTTCTCTTAAAGACAGGCGGTAGAAATCCCAAAGAATAAAGAAGAGACTACTAAAGGCCATATTTACTAATCTAGCACCATAATTCCAGTCTTAGAATCTCCCAAGCAGCTGGAAGAAGGATGAGAAGAGGTGAGGACATTGGAAAATAAGGATAGTTCTTAACTTGTGGCCTCATTTTTACTCTAAGGCAACTCAGGGTCTAGCAAAGCCGAAAACTGCTGAAGCCAGAGATTAAACCATAAAATTAGAGCTAGAAGGAGCCTTACTAATCAAATAGTCCAGCCCTTCACTTGATGGGTGTGATGGTTAGGCTCATGTGTCAACTTGGCCTGGTAATTGTGCTCACGTTTGGTCAAGCAAGAACTGGGCTAACTGCTAACTGTAATACAAGAACATTTATGGACTTTAGTCGTCAGTGAGTTTATTGCATAGATGGCTGATTACATCTACAATCAACCAAGGAGATTGTCGTCAGCAATGAGTGATGTTTTATCCAACCAGTTGACTGCCTTAAAAGGAGAAGTGATTTCAGCACTCAGAGACAATTTTCCAGCTTGACTTTATTTGGACTTGTGCATCCCCATGGTCACGAGAGAATTTTATAAAATCTTATACTATTTACAGATCTCTCCTGTTGATACTGTTTCCCTGGAGAACCCTGAATAATATAATGGGTGAAGAAATAGACTGAGAGGATAAGTGAGCAGCTCCAGGTCCCACGACTGTTTGAGGCCAAGCCAGGACCACCCACACCAGATGGCCTTACTAAACTCAGTAAGACAAAAATAGCAGAAGCCAGTTAAACTTATAGCTAAGCCCATGTTTTAACTACTAATAGGAACATCAAAACATTTTCACAATGAAACCAGTATTTTGTTCAGATGATGTCATGGAATTCAAGCCAAGCAAGGCTTTTACAATCAGTTAACAGCACCAACTCCAGCTGAAGTGACTTGGTTACACCAAGTCTCTGCTGTCTGGGCACTCAACCAAAAATCGCTGAAAACGCAAACTGACACATGAGTACACAGACTGTTTTTAAACCAAGGATATGAGTTCACTACATCCCTAAGGTAGCTAACTTGGCGTTAACTGTACATCTTTACCCACAGGGAATCTATGACTTGAAGCGATGGCTTTTCTAAACTTCATGCTCCATTGTGCAAAAATGATCTATGACTTTGACCTTGGCGATATTTGAGAAAAAGGTTTATTGTTCTTGACTCAGTGCAAAAATCTCTTCTGTTCATATTCCTGTTCCGTAAAAAAATATATGGGTATAAAGATCATCAGATAAGACACTTTCCCCTCTCTAGGGCAGGCTCTAGAATCCCTTAAACAACTTCTAAACACAGATCATCGTAAATCTGAACCTTTTTAAAAATCAGTATTAGAGCCTCTCCCTTGGAGATCAAGCTCCTAGACAGACTTGAAAGTTTCCCCTAGCTCTGCTTGGGAAGACAGTGGATGCCCTTGCCCAAATGACCACAGGCTGGCTGGCACCGTAGCAAAGGTAATGGTGGTGGGTTTTTTGTTTTTTTTAATTTTGAAATAATTTTTAGTGGTCATTTTTAAAGTCTTTATGAAGTCAGACCTTTTAAATCCATCTTACCAGACCCATTTCTCCATGATTTCAGGTAATTTAGTGACAACATAGTGATGTAGGAATGTGGTTCTGGGTCCTCTTGAATAAAGGTTTGTACTTTGAGGGTCTGGTAAGAGGGAGAAGCCAGAATTGCTGGTAAAGATCAGGCTGTGATTCCAGGTTTCATGGGTGACTAACCCCCAACGCTCCCGGAAGCCCAGGAAGAAATGATGCAAAACAAACTGAACCAAAAGGAGAAACTGTAGAGCCGGGGTCTCTGTGGTCCCTGGCAGGGGTCTTACCTCGGAAGGAAGCCAACATGCACTGTAGGTAAGCATGCCTCACCGCAGAGGTGGAGGTTTTAAGGCTGAATGCTTTCTTGAACCACTCAGTGAGCTTCTTGGGCACTTCCGTGGTGAACCGGTTGCACCAGAGAGCCAGGACAGAGACAGCGTGTACCAAGGTGCCTTCGTGAACTAGGGCGAGAAGCCACAACCCAGTCAGCCCAAGGTTTGACATCCGAGACAAAGCACCATGAGCAGCTCAAGGAAGCAGGTGGGAGTATAAGGGGCGGAAGCAGCAAAGATGCAAACAATTGCAAGCACCTGCTCCTGGGAGAAGCATGCCTTCAGAGGGGTTTATGGAAGGCTCCAACTGTGAGACCTTTGTTCCGCGGTCAAGGACGAGGTTCAAACTGCGTCCTCACCATGCTGCACAGAATTACCTTCTTGCTGGAGGAATGGGATGAAGAGCTCAGCCACGGTCCCATTCAAGACTTGACTAGAAGGCCCAGCCACCACATGATGACTCACACTGCCGATCCCTGAAAGGGAGGACATCCCCTGCTCAGTCCCTCATCAGCACAAGGCCAGAAAGCTGCAATCCCTCCTGCCGCTGCCCACCTCCTCACACCCAGCTGATGGTCCAAGGTCACAGGCTGCTTTTGGGTTTCCCGGCAGCCATACCTCTCCTCTGGCCGTTACTGACCCTCCCTTAAACCCTGTCCAAACATCCTGCCCTGGGTAGAAGTCAGCTTCCTACTGAACTTGCACAGTCCCTCTTGCCATACCACCCTGGGGGCCAGGGTGGGATGGCCAAGATCGTTAGTGTGAGATGCAAGGACTCCTTCCCTGCTTGTTCCGTTAGACCTCATTCAGGGCTTGACTGCACTTTCTCCAGAAATTCTGTACCTGAGAGTACGCTGATCTTCTGGGCTACAATAGTTAGTTTTCCCTCCGAGCCTGAGAGGAGACACAGCAAAAATTCAAAATTCACATTTGCCACATTCCCAAGGAAGTGAATAATGTAGTCACATGTGCGGCATCAAGACAGTTTCTGAATTACCCAGAAGTGGCTTTTCTGCTGTGAAGCTTGGTTTAAAATACCAGGTACTAGCCTTTTTGCTTTTTGAATAAAAAAGTAATACATTCTTATAGAAAATTTGGGAACAGAAAAAAATATATACAGAAAAACATTTTTTAAAAAACCACCCATGTTCCCACTATCCAAAGACATTATTAACATTTGGGTTTATTTTCCTCTAATTTTTTCTGCCATGAATATAGAGATGTATATATTTAAGGACAAAACACAACCGAGGTCATACTGCCTGCACCTGCCTGCACATGCCTCTCTCTGATCACTTCTCACATTAGCATTATACTGTGAGCATCACCCTGGTCATATGGCCTATCCAGGGGCAAACTGGGAGCACCAAGTTCAAGGTCAGACCCCAGTGCCAGAAGAAAGCTGGCAGCCATACCACAGCCAGTCCCCACAGCCAGAAAGGCTTGCCCACCTCCGAGGATAGCAAACAGGTGCCTGGTCAGAGCTTCCATCGCCGAAGAGTCGCTGCACTGGCGGGCCAGGTTCCGCAACGCCAGCACAGCTTCGTCCATCAGGCGGGGACTGTTGGATTTCAGCTGACCTGGGTGCACAGAGAGCCACTGCTCAGCGGCAACTTGACAACTGAGGACCCAGGCTTCCATCTTTGTCCTTCCCATGGCCCCAACACTCTAATTCTAGCTATATATGTTCTATTAGAAATGGTTTCAAGAAAGAAACTGTGCAGATGTACTTTAGGTTCAAGTCTTATTTCTAACCTGAACTGTCCCCCTACCCCTTTTTCTACAAGTGGGACAGGTAAACCCAAAACCCAAGGCATACCTCTCAGAGCTGGAAAGGGTCAAGTTACTCACCAGCCAGTCCTTTCACAATGTCCAGGGCGTACTGGCTGAGATCGAGAGTCACTGATGCCAGCAGACTGGAGATAGCTAAGGGGAGGGAGGGGGAGACAGAAAGTAGTGACCACACTGGTTTCAAGTATAAATGCCCATTTTTGCCTTATTTCCTAGCAAATGCCATCAGGCCTAATGTCTAGCCGTGTGGAACCGTGACCACTCTTCATCTCTATGGGGCCACGTGAGTGGTCACACTTTTGACCCAAAGCTCTGCTAAAAAACTGTAAACTGCTTCGCCCCAAACAACACCAAAAAATGACCTTCCAACATTCACCTAGCCTTTCATCAAGATAAACAGGGACAGAGAGATCCAAACCTCATTCTTCACCTGAAATGGTCTCCAGAAGGTTCTTGGACCCCTAAAACTGTATCCAGTATTCGAAGTAGATGTACTTTTGTGCGATCTTTTAGCAAGAGTGTCCATGACTTAAAACAGTCTCAAAAGGGTCCCTGATCCCTTACAAGGTCCCAGCGAGGTAAACAGGTCTAGTGAATACATCCCCCCATCCACTGCTTCCTGCTATCCAGTATCAGGGATGCAGCTCCTCAAGCAGCTCATCTCCCTCCTACCATCTTGACGGGCAGCAACCTACTTTCAATAACATTCTCTGGACTCCTCAGTAAGGACTTCTGTATGGTGGGCAGTATCAGATCCTTAAATTCCGAGTGGGACATGTATCGGAGCAGAGGGGCACAGTTATCCTACAGAGAGAGAGGAGTCAGGCATCCAGCCCTCACAGGAACAGACCAACAGCAAAGGGCAGTCCCAGGATCACAAAACTTAAAGTAGAACTTAGCATGTTCTAAGGCTCACGTCTCACTCACCAAAAGATACTTCTGAGGCTTTACTTTGCTCATCAGGATGTTCTTCATATAAAAATCCAGCAGGGCACCCTAGAGAACACAAAGACCCAGTTAGACTCTGACGCTCTCAAGTTATCTGGTCACTGGCCAGAGATCCCTCTTGTGTGAACGCCTCCAAAAAATACAGGTCAACACCTCCAACTCCACAGTACCAAGCACAGAGCTCCCACTGGTCATGCCATTCCCCATTTAAATGCCCTCCGTGGCTTTCCCCTGCTCCTGGGATAAACTCCTTGGCACGGCTCCTCAGGCACTGCCTGTTCCTTGGCCTCACACCTTCCTTTCCTGCTCACTCCAGCCACTCCAACCCCACCCGTCTGCCTCCTCTACATTCCTGCCCACATGTTGCTTTCTCTGCCTGAAATGCTCTTCCCTCATCTCCTTCCCTTGCCAACTCCTATTCACCCTTAAGCTTCCTTCATTAGAGATGCGTTCCCTGACACACAGCCTAAGCCAGGGCCTCCTGTTACAGAGTAGCACAGCTTCCTGCGCTTTTCCTTCCTAGCACTATCGCAGTTACAATTAATTAACTAGGTGACCCCTTCCTCAGACTCAGTCCCACAGGAGCTGAGTCCCTCTCTCCCTGGCTCACTGCTGCATCCTCAATGCCTGGCACAGTGCTGGGCACATGGCAGCTGCTCAACTGGGGGTAAATGAATGACTGCACTGGAGCTGGAAGGAACACTTCCCATCTCCTCAAAGTTCAACGTGTCATGGCACAAGGCCAGGGTCTCAGCCAACACCTCACATGAGGAAACCAAGAAGCTGCAGATAAGGCCAGCAGCTAGGACCATGAGGGCACAACGAGCTGCCACTCCTCCCCATGCCCACCTTGTGTCGGCTGAGCACGTCCACCTCCTTGTGGCTCGTGCAGAACTGCACCAGCAGCCCGAGCATGCCTGCGTAGCTCTGGCTGGGCTCGAGGCTGAGAATGGCTGACAAGTACTGCTCCACCAGCCCGGGAGTCTGAGGAGAAAAGTGCAGAGCAGGTGTATGAGACAGCAGTGGGGGGCACGCACAGAAGCAACAATGGCCCCCAACGCCTCCCAGCTCCTGTCACCTCTTTCCACAGTTTGGTGAGCTTCTTCACAGCACCGTCCACAGCATGCTTGTGGGAGCCGCCCAGGACCTCCAGCAGGAGCAGACACTGCACCTCCACCTGCCAGGACCAGGAAGGGGTCAGGTGGCCCCCTCACAGCTTGTCTAAGACTTCCTCAGGCCCTCTGGCATCTCTTTCATCTCCACTGGGCCTTTCCCACTCAAGGCCGGCCAGATCCTCTTCCCTCCGTCCCCCCTGCGTAGTCCTGTACTTTAACCACATCAGTCGCTCAAGCCTTTCCTTAGTGAATGGCTGTGGAGCACCCACTATGAGTCAGACAATGAAGACACATGGGGAACAAGACAGACATGGCCCCTGCTTTTAAGCACCTTTTAGTCCAGACGGAGAAAAAGATAGTAAACAATTAAAAGCACAATTGAATATGTAATTTCAGCAAAGTAAGTATCAGGCAGGAAAAGCATAAGTGCCCTGTTTCACATACTTCTTTATCTTCCTTTTTTTTTTTTTAAAGATTTTATTTATTTATTCATTTCTACCCCCCTTGCTGCTTGTGCTCGCTGGGTCAGCTAACCACGCCGTGCAGGCGGGCTTGCCTTCACCAGGAGGCCCCGGGAACCGAACCCGGGGCCTCCCATATGGTAAACAGGAACCCTACTGATTGAGCCACAACCGCTTCCCTCTTTATCTTCCTTGATGTTTTTCTTCATTACTTCCATAAATATTTCCTAAATACCAACTGAATGGTAGGCACCATGCTAGGCACTGTGGACATGGAAGTGAAGACTGACATGGTAAGCCTGAAGTTCACAGAGCTCACCGTCTAAAGAAGGTTGCTTTCGGGGTGGGGCACACAGGAGGGGTTCAACTGATAACCTCAAAAAGATTTTAGGTGCCGACAAACGTCCCAGGTCACCGGAGAGCAGTGTGAATTGCTACCCTGGGGAAAAGGATGTGCTGAAGAAGCCTGCTGAATTCCATTTTGCTGTGCACAAAATGGCCTGTGTACAAGGTCAGTCACTGCAGTGTTGATAAAAGATGGTAAACAACATAAATGGCCAGGAGAATGGGACCAGTTATGTATATTGTGGCACATCTCCTCAAAGGATTAGTAATGAATGAGCAACTCTATATACTAATCTGAATGAATTCTAAGAGTTAATGAAAATAAACAAAGGGAAAAAAGTATGTATGGTGTGCTACCATTGGTGGGGGAAACAAAAAAACCTGGTCTTATATACAGAGAATGTGTCTAGTACAATACAGAAGACGCTAATGGTAAGGGGGAACTGGGTGGCTGGGGATGGGGTAGGAGGGAAGCTAGGACATCCTTCCGTACCTGTTGAATTTAGAACCCTTTATTTAAGAAGGTAATTAAATTTAAAATGATTTCTAAGCTTGCTGACACCACATTCACAGCTCTACAGCTGTTCCCTCTTCCTGGAATGTCCTAACCCTTGATCTGGGAGTGGCTTGTTTCCTTGTATCCTTCAAGCCTCCGCTTAAGTGACATCTCAAGAAGGCCTTCCTCCACCACTCTCTAATCCCTTATCCTGCTTTTCTTCAGCATTACTTTAAGCTGTGCTCATTTGTGGGCTTGTTTATTTATTGTCTAGCTTCTCCACAAGAGTGTAAGCTCCATGACAGCAAGGCCCTCTGTCTTCTTCCGTTTTACCCCCAGCTCCCAAAATAGCACCCAGCACATAGGAGGCCCTGAGCAATCACTGTGGAGCAACTGGATGAACTGTGACCTAGATGTATGACCAACATCAGCAATGGGCGAAGGAAAAACCCAGATTCAGGACAGACAAACTAAACATGGTCTCAAGCTCCTGAAGCATTGTGGTCCCTTAATGCAATACCCCAGTGCTAACCCCTCCCTCTAAGGCAGGAACAGCCTTACGTCCTATTGACCAGTAAATACAGTACATGTCTTGGTTCCTGGTTATAAGAATTCATTTGAGATAAGCCAATAAGGTTGCCCATGACAACCCATCATATAAAAATGGGGTCCAGGTGAGACCCAGTTCATACCAATTCCAGCACATCCACTACAGGCAGGGTCTCAATGTTCTCACCCATCAACTGCTGGTGACCATGTCAGGGTCAACCCCAAAGTGTGCCAGATATGCTCCCAGGGCCCAAGTATCTACCTAGCTGCTGTGCAGAGAGGTACTTAAGGGTTTCTGATGCTGCTCCTGTCATTTACACCTACCTGAATAGCACTCTATAGTTTCTAAAGCCTTTTCACACCTTGACTGACCCCATTTTATGATAAATCTTTGAGATGGATGCCTGGGCGGTACTTTCCCCATTTTGTAGAAGAGGAAACTGGCTCAGAAGTTAAATGACTTGGCCCAATTTCTAAGGAATGGCAGAATCAGACCCACACCCGATTCCTGTGCTAAAGGCCTTTTCACTAAACCCTAAGACTATCCCTTCTGCCCTCTACCAAGCACATCTTTAAAGGGACCTCCAAATTTGGTTAGGAGGCCATCTCTGGTCAGCAGACACAAGGAAAGAAATAGCAAGGAATGTGGAAGGAACAGGCATAGATGAGGAAGAGAGAAGTTAAGGACCAAAACACATGTTAAGAATTTCATTCCATTAGCCAACTCAGCACTGAACTCCAAAGGGAAAGGAATTATTGGCCAGGAAAAGAGTCAAAACCAAGATGATCCACACTACTGTGTTTCCTTCCACATGCCGTGAAGGCAGGGCCATGCTCCCCTGTTCATCATGATATTCCCAAACCTGGCTCCACACCTGGAGCTCCATACTCAAAAAGACTAAACCAGTCGATCAATGTTATGCTGTACCCATGCCCACCCACCAGTCACACACTTCATGAAAATACAGAGTGCCTTGTCACCTGGCACAGAAAAGGTGCTTAAACATGCACTGATGGACTCTGCAAAAAGCTGACTTTGCTAACCCAAAGACCCAGGCACCTACCAGTTTGTTCCAGATGTCTCCTTGCCTCTTGGCTCGCGAGGGAAAGACAATGCGCACCAGCAGGCAGGTCCAGGACAGGGCCAGCAAGGCAGCTGAGCCACTGCTCTTACTGTGGAGGGAAGGGGAGAGCAGGAATGAGTGCAACACAGAAACCCTCCTTCCTAAGAACAAATGCTCACTGCAAGGCCCCGCCTGGGCTGGAGAACCCTCCTTGATCTAACAGTGGGAAGAATCTGAAACCAGTTCCCCACAAATCACCTGTGAGAATTCAGGACAAGAATCCAGGCCTCATCAGCAAACTCCCATCTCTTAGCACCACTAACAACTGTAAAAAAAAAGCCAAAAGATGGCTTTCCCCCATTTGGTGCCTGCTGGACATTTGCTTTCCCCTCAAAATGGCCTTGCTTCTACCAGTTTCCCAAGAAACTGGTTTTCTCCAGAGGGAAGACTACAAGTGCAAAAGAGACCCATGTGCTGACCCCTACTCATCATGGCTCATCTGGGACCAGCTCCTTCTGAGTAAGACCCCATAAGTCCCCAGTGGGCCAAAACCTTCCCCTCATACCTGGGAACGCCTGCTTTGGAGCCAATGCCTGAAGACTGCAGAGACTGCAGAAGGTTCTTGGCGGTGGCTTCCGGCTGGGCCTCAGCCAACTGCTGGATCGTGGCCTGCAGGGCCCTGCGGGAGGCTGCATCTCTAGTGGGAGGACAGAAAGGGAAAGATGAACATGCAGGCTCAGGGTGGGGGGAGGCAAGGCTGCTCAGGCCAAACACTGGTCTTTCTCAGGGAAAACTTATGGCACTGTATTCTAGTAGATCACTGAGGACGGGATTAGGAAATAACCAGATAAATCCATCTCCTCCCAGAATTCTAGAAGTAGCTGATAAGGGCAAATGAGCCATTAAGGCAGTAAGGGCAGCAACTACATGCATGGAGCCCTTTCTATGGGCCTCCAACCCATTAAAAGCCCAGTGCTTTTAATGATAATGTACTGAGCACTCATACATTGTTCCCAGCACTTACACTTACTAAGCTCCACCCTATGACATAGCAAACAGCATCCCCATTCTGCAGGTGAGGAAACTGAGGCCCAGAGAGGTTAAGTAACTTGCCCAGGATCCAATAGTTAGGATGTGAAACACCCCAGATTCAAGCCTAGGCAGTCAGGCCCCAAAGACCCACTACCCCACTCAACCTCTCTGCAGAATGCCATCAGACACTGGGCCTCTAGCAGGAGTCACCTGTATCGATGCAGAGTCAAGCAGAACAACTTGCAGAGTCCTTTCACTGCTCCCTCAGGCAGATCTGAAATCAAGGATAACCAGAGATAAGCCAATAAAAACTTCTCAGTGAGTACCTGCTTGGGTCAGGCATTCTGCCAGATAAGATCTCTGCCCTGTGGACACTCCCTGTAGGTTTGAAATAGAATTTGCAGTAAGAAAAAGCAACAAAAGAACAAGGCTCTAGGAAAATCTTGGCACAGACAAAGTTCTCAAGTAAACATCTGTTAAATGAATGAAACTAAGGCAATACAAGTGGTCTCAAAATGTAAAGCGCGGGGGACAGATGTGGCTCAAATGGCTAGGGGTCCGTCTCCCATATGGAGGGACCTGGGTTCGATCCCCAGGACCTCCTGGTTAAAAAAGTAAAGTGCTATCAAGGGGAGGCTCTGGGGTGCTGGTACTACTCTGCTTCTTGATCTGGGGGCTGACCACATTATTTCTAAAATAAAACCCAACGTACAGATCTTAATTAAAAAATACTTTCGTGCCAAAAAATGCTAACCATCATCTGAGCCTTCAGAGAGTCATAATCTTTTTGCTGGTGGAGGGTCTTGCCCCATTGATGGGTGAGGACTGATCAGGGTGGTGGTTGCTGAAGGTTGGGGTAGCCAGGGCAATTTCTTAAAATAAGACAACAATGAAATCTGCTACATCAACAGACTCTTCCTTTCACAAAAGATTTCTCTGTAACACATGAGGCTGTTTGATAGCATTTTACTTACAGTGGAACTTCTTTCAAAATTGGAGTGGATCCTGTCAAACCTAGCCGCTGCTTTATCAAATAAGATTAGGTAATAGTCTAAATCCTTTATTGTTATTTCAATACTATTCAAAGCATCTTCTCAAGGAATATATCCCATCTCAAAAAAAAAAAACACTTTCTTTGCTCATCCTTAAGAAAGGAACTCCATTAAAGTTTATCAAGAGATTGCAGCAATTCAGTCACATCTTCAGGCTCCCCTTCTAATTCTAGTTCTCTTCCTGTTTCCACCACTTCTGCAGTGACGTCCTCCACAGAAGTCTTGAATCCCTCTAAGTTCATCCATGAGGGTTGGATTCAACCCTCCTGTGAATGTTGATATTTTTACCCTCCTCTCATGAATCACAAATGTTCTTTTTTTTTTTTTTTTTAATTTTACTGGGAGGTCCCGGGGATCGAACCCAGGTCCCTCCACATGGGAGACGGACGCCCAACCAGTTGAGCCACATCCGCCCCCAACAAATGTTCTTAACGGCATCTATAATGGTGACTCCTTTCCAGAAGGTTTTCAATTGATTTTGCCCAGATCCATCAGAGGAATTACTATCTATGGCAGATATCACCTTATAAAATGTATTTCTTGAATATTAAGACTTGAAAGTCAGAATTACTCCTTTACTCATAGGCTGCAGAATGATGTTGTGTTAGCAGGCATGAAAACAACACTCATCTCGTTCTACATCTCCATCACAGCTCTTGGGTGACCAGGTGCATTGTCAATGAGTAGGCACATTTAGAAAGGAATTTTTTCTAAGTCAGTCTTGACAGCGGGCTTAAAATATTCAGTAAACAAGGGTTCTTAACCTTTTTTGTTGTTGTTGTTCCACAGACCCCTTTGCCAGTCAGGTGAAAACCACCGACCCCTTACTAAGTCCACACTCTACTGTGTATTATTTAATAAATATATCACACCCGCACCAACACGTCCCCACAAGAATCATATTTTTTTTGAATTTCAATTCAAGTTCACAGACCCCCTGATTAAGAACTCCTGCAGTAAACTATGTTGTAAACAGATGTGTTGTCACCCAGAGTGTGTTGTTCCATTTACAGAGCACAGTCAGAGTAGGTTTAGCATAATTCTTAAGGGCCCCAGGATCTGTGGAATGGCAAATAGGCTTTGGCTTCAACTTAAAGTCACCAGCTGTGTCAGCCCCTAGCAAGAATCAGCCTGTCTTTTGAAGCTTTGAAGCTTCTCATCTCTAGTTATGAGAGTCCTAGAGGTCATCTTCTTCCAATATAAGGCTGGTTCATCTAAAAATCTGATGGGAAACGGGTGTGGCTCAAGAAGTTTGGCATCCGTCTACCATATGGAGGGACCAGGGTTTGATTCCTGGGACTTCCTGGTAAAAGTAAAATTAAATAAATAAATAAATAGATAGATAGGTAGATAAATAGATAAATAAATAAATAAATAAAATAAAATGACCTTAGCTATATCTTTCACCTTGCACTTCTATATTATGGAGACAGCTTCTTTCCTTAAACCTCATGAACCAACCTCTGCTAGCTTCCAACTTTTCTTCTGCAGCTTCCTCACCTCTCTCAGCCTTCACAGAATTGAAGAGAGTTAGGGCCTTGCTCTGGATTAGGCTTTGGCTTAAGGGACTGCAGCTGATTTGATCTTCTATCCAGACCACTAAGTTTCTCCCTATCAGCCATAAAAGTTGTTTCACTTTCTTATCATTCATGTTTCCACTGGAGTAGCACTTTTAACTTCCTTCAAGAAATTTTCCTTTGCATTCACAACTTGGCTAACTGGCACAAGAGGCCTAGTTTGCGGCCTAACTCAGCTTTCGACATGCCTTGCTCGTAAAGCTTAATCATTTCTAGCGTTTGATTTAAAGTAAGAGATGTGCTGCCCTTCCTTTCACTGAACACTTAGAGGCCACTGTAGGGTTATGAAGTGGCCTAATTTCAATATTGTTGTGTCCCAGAGAATAGGGATGTCCAAGGAGAAGGAGAGAGACCAGAAGGACCAGTGGAGCAGTCAGACACTCATATTTATTAAGTCTGCTGTCCTACTAGTGTGCTGTTCATGGCGCCCCAAAACAATTACAACAGTAACATCAAAGATCACTGATCACAGATCACCATATGAAATTTCATAGTGAAAAAGTCTGAAAGATTATGAGAGTTACGAAACTCTACCACAGAGATAATGAAGTGAGCACATGCTGTTGGAAAAATGCCTCCTACAGACTTGCTCAACACAGGGTTGCCACAACCTTCCATTTGTTAAAAAACGCACTATCTGCGAAGTGCAATAAAAGTGGAACACAATAAAACAAGGTATGCCTGTACAAATGTTAAAAATTAAAGTACTGGGAGGGACCAGAAAAGAGAAAGAGCACCTGTAACTGAAGTGGTTTTTGAGGATGTTAAGGGGACAAGAGCTAGACCTAATAGACCAGTAGGTGATGGAAAAATGGAAAGAGAGGGAAGGACATGTTGGGTGGTGGTAACAACCTGATCAAAAATACAGGGGTAGGGAAGCGGCTGTGGCTCAATCAGTGGGGCTCCCGTTTGCCATGTGGGAGGCCCCGGGTTTGGTTCCCAGGGCCTCCTGGTGAGGGCGGGCCCGCCCGCACGGCGTGGTTGGCTGACCCAGCGAGCACAAGCAGCAAGGGGGGGGGGATAAATGAATAAATAAATAAAATCTTTAAAAAAAAAAAAAGTACAGGGGTAGGGGAGCGGATGTGGCTCAAGCAGTAGGGCACTCGCCTCCCACATGGGAAGTCCCAAGTTCAGTTCCCGGTGCCTCCTAAAGAAGACCAGAAAGACAGCAAGCTGATGCAAAGGATTGGCACAGCGAGCTGACACAATGAGCTGATATAACAAGAAGATGCAATGAGGAGACACAATGAGAACAAAACAAGCAGGGAGTGGATGTGGCTCAAGCTATTGGGTGCCTCCCTCCCACATGGGAGGACCCGGGTTCAGTTCCCAGTGCCTTCTAAAAGCAGATGAGCAGACACAGAGAGCACACAACGAACAGACACAGAGAGCAGACAGCAAGTGCAAACAATGGGGGTGGGGGATAAATAAATAAATCTTAAAAAAAAAAAAAAGTACCAGGATAAGAACGCATCACGCCTACTCAGGACACAAGAGGAGGAAGGCAAGAAGGAGGAACACCCAATGCTTAATTAGTGCTCACAAGGTGCCAGGCTCTGACCTAAGTTGTTTTTTTTTTTCCCTGGGTTAAACAAGGAGAATTTATTTGCTCACAGTTTGAGGCTGGAAAAAAGTCCAAATCAAGGCATCATCAAGACAATGCTTTCTTTCTTCCCCAAGACTATGGGATTCTGGGGCTGGCTGCTGGCGATCTTTGGTCCTTAGCTTGTCACATGGCAAAGCATATGGCAGTGTCTCCTGGTCTTTTCCTTCTTTTCTAGGTCCCACTGATGCTTAGCTTCTTGTTTCCTGTGCCCTTCTCTCAGGCTATCTGAATTTCATTCTGCTTATAAAGGATTCAGTAACAGGATTAAGACCCACCTGATTGGGCTGGGCCATACTTTAACTGAAATAATCTTATTAAAAAATCTTAAAATTAACAATGGATTAGATTAACATGTTTTTCTGTGGTACATCCAGCTTCAAACCACCACACCCCACCTTCCTGGACCCATTGGTTTTGATGCTGACTGAAACATTTCCTACTTTGCTGTCTAGGATTCTGAGACGTCCCTCTGTCTGGATTTTCCACATCTATTTTGGCCATCACTTTTATGCCCTCAGCCTTATTCCAAAAGTTTGGGCCTCCACCCCCCTTCTCTCTGCAAAGGCTCCTTGACTGATAGGATTTGACCCATGACCAGAGCTCCCATAAGCCACCTGAGGAGCGTCAAACATTCAGCACTCAGCTTCCGCTTGTATCTCACTCCTTAGATCCAAATCTGCTTCCTGCACACATCACATGGATGTGCCACGTGTACCTCACACTCAACAGATCTACAAGTGAACAGACGCCCTCCACCACCACCACCCTGTATAGGCATTCTCTATCCCAGCAAATGGCCCCATCTATATGAGAATTCTGCAGTCAAGCTGGTTCTTCCCTCTTCCTCATCCCTACATTTAGCTTGTCACTTAGATCTGTCAACTCCATTTCACCAACTTCTCAAATTTGATCCCCTCTTCCTTACTGCTGCTCCTCCGGTCAGATTCTAATCACGTAGCGGGACTTATCTGGATCTCGGAAACAATGTTTGAATTGACCACTTCTTTTCTGTTCAAACTTTTTTTTGCCCCATAGTAAAATATAATGAAAATCTCCTGTTTAAAAAGAAATACATAGCTACCCTAGACAGAAAAGAGCTAAGGTGCAGAAGAGCTGTACAGCTGCTGACCTAAACATTTTTTTTTTTTCTTGGTTGGCACACCCGCTTTAATAACTTCAAGGGAACAACATCCACGCGGATGTAAAAGCAAAGGCTGCAAACCCGGGTGAGCCCTGGAGGCTGCCTTCCACTTGGCCGGGCCGGGCCCTCCCACCTGGCCCCAGCAGCTAGCCTAAAGCCACAGTGGGGTGGGAAAAGGGACGAAGCCAGTCAGCCGGAGTTTAAAGTTTAGCAACAAATGCTTCCAGGCAAGCAAGCAGGCTGTGTGTGGCTACAGGAAGCTCTCGGGGGAGACGGGGGCGACTCCCTCTGGAAGGTCTTCACAGGCTCACTGAAGCGCTGGCATGCTCAGTGCAGACTCCGCCAAAGCCTCGGCGCTACGCGTAAGCTACTAAGCAGGCAGCTGCGTCGGGAGACCAATACAGTTCCCTTTAAAAGTGGGGCATCCTAGAGTAAACTTACCAAGTCCTCTTTTTTTTTTTTTTTTTTTTTTTTTTAAAAAGATTTTATTTATTTATTCATTTATCCCCCCCTTGCTGCTTGTGCTCGCTGGGTCAGCTAACCACGCCGTGCGGGCGGGCTTGCCTTCACCAGGAGGCCCCGGGAACCGAACCCGGGGCCTCCCATATGGTAAACGGGAGCCCTACTGATTGAGCCACAGCCGCTTCCCTTACCAAGTCCTCTTAAACAGAAATACAATTGTACAAGTTAAAAATACGTAACAGTTGTCAAAGTTCTGTCTGAAGAATTATCAAGGGAACTTTTTGAAATAAATTGTCAACATCATCGTTCTGTAACCTTTTTGGGGGCCTGGGAAAGATAGCAGAAGAATTAACCCTAAATTTAGATTAATTTCAGAAGAAGTGTGACCTCGTGTCAAACATACATTTAGAAAAGAACAACTAACTGTTCACCCAGGAGCTGACGAGGCACAGGCTGCATCTCACTTAGCCCGGCTGCCAGCTGCTTTTGCATTTAGCATTTCAAGCAATGGGTTACATTTCAAAACACAAAACTTGACAGCAAGTATAAACATTTGCAGCTACAGAAGCTGGGTATACCGGAGATGCGCAGCTAAGCACGCAGGCGTGTGCTATGAGGAAGCACGTGGGCACTGACAGGCTGCAGTAGCTGGGCGGGGGAGAAGGACGCGAAGCCACCGAGCCCTGAAGGGAGAGCAGTGTGCTGCCGTCCCAGAAGGTGGCCCTCCAGCCAGGGCAGCCACTAGAGTCGGCTGCCGTTGTCTGTGCACCTATCACAGAGGCCAGCAGACAACCAAGGCATATGACCAATCCCTTTACTAGTTTAACCGCTCAGGTGCCTGTAGGTAAGGACCCCCAGGCCCTGCTGGCAGCTCCCAGTGCGGCAGGAGGGCCCCAGCCTCCCGTGCAGCCTAGAAGCCAATCCTGCCCCTGGTCATGGCATAGCCCAGCTTGGCTTCGTTGTTGATGAAGGACGCCAGCCCCACGTAGGTCTCGATGAGAAGGGGGCACTCCAAGGTCAGCACACCAGTGGATCTCCCCGGCAAAGGATGGTCTTTCTGGGCTTTTTTGACAGCTTGGATTAACAGAGCCTTGAAGCTTTCCAATTGGCACAAGGACGCGGTCTTCTCATCCGCATCCGCCATCGGGTGTTCAGTAAAAGTCGCGTAGGGCATGCTGGTGGACCAGGGGTTCCATCGGCTTAGGAAGGAGGGGCGGCTCTGCTTGTCCCACTGGACTCGAATTCCCACGCCTTCTCGCTTGTTCAGCGACCTCGCTGGAAACTGGAATTCTCCGTAGGAGATGGTGTCCACCGCGTTCAGCCCTATCCTCACCACCTGCTGGCACTGGAGATTGATGAAGTCGTATTTACAGATGAGCAGCGACTGGTCGGTGACCAGCACCAGCCGCTCCTTCTCGTTGTTCCAGTTGACCTAAACATTTTACGCACCTCAGCTCAATGAATCCCCATGAGGCGGACACTGTTAGCGACCCCACTTTAAGATGAAGAAACCAAGGCACAACAATAATCAGCAGGACAGACAGAATGAAAGAAGACCTTTGGTTGAACAGCAGTGCGTAATAATAATGCTGGAAGGCCAACCCTTGACAGGGTCTGCATTCCAGCCTAAAGCCCACAGGTGAAAGGGGAGGGGAAATTATTTAAATCATAGTGTAAGACCAATACCAGAGGCCCCCAAAAGTAGGGGGCCCACAACAGGCTTGCCCTACAGGACCTAGCACACATGTCAGGGGCTCGAATGATGGAGGGGAAATGAACTTGGCAGTCAGGTACAGGGGCTCAGTTCCCCCAGGGTGCTGAGCACTGTATCAGTCCATCTGATTTGGGGGATATTTTAGTAATTGAGGAAAAGTGCAACTTGGGTAACAAAGAGGTTGTAGCGAAGAGAACAGAGATAACTGCTAATGTACTCTGTGAGATTCCCATGGCCAGGCACTGAGTTCAGCACTGTGCATGCATGCTCTCATTCACTCCACATAGCAACCCTGTGATAGAGGTTCTACTGATTTCCCCAGGTTCAAAGGAAACAGAGAGGCCCTGAATACTTCCAAAACTTCACCTACCCCTTACAAAAAAAGGGAAAAAAGAAATGCTGCTATTCAGCAGTTAGAGAGCAGGGAGTCACAGATGGGAAGATGTTGAGAGCCAGTATCTTATCTATCTGGAAGCCAAACAGCCAGCAGTCTTTTCTAACTAGAACCCTGTTGACAAAGGGACCAGAAAGCCCTTTGAGGATGCCATACATCTCAAACACTAAAGCACTAATACACAGGAGATCCTCTTAGAAGCTCACGAACAGTGATTTACTTAATTTACACACAACTTTACCAAGCTTGGATAGATTATCTAGACATCAGTAGACTTGAAGTAGCAAATTAGAACTTGGCTGGAAAAAAGGGGTAGGATATAGAATCTTTACCAATAAGAAGTAAAAGCAGAAAGAAGGGAGACAACTCTATATAGCCAGGGTTCTCAAACTACCATACATCAGAATCACATGGAGGGTTTGTTAAAGCACAGATGCTGGCTGGGCTCCTCTCCCCAAGGTTTCTAAATCTAAGTTTCTGGGGTGAAGCTGAGAATTTGCATCTCAACAAGTTCTGAGGTGCTGCCGTCTGGGGACCATGCTTTGAGAACCAATGCTGTATAGTAAAAACAAACACACAAAAAGGAAACTCAAAAGTCTTATAATTAAAAAAAAAAAAAAAAAAGCCCTCTAATTAAGATTTACTGAGTGAAGGCAAAATAGTCTTACATACCCCAATAGGTCATAGGGCTTTTTCTCATTTATGGCACAGGATAACTATGTGTTCAGTATCTCCCAAATTGTGTTCGCCAGACCCCTAACAGGTATTCAGGAAGAAAAAAAAGTGTCCAAAGAAAACACTGGATTAAAGAAAGCTTAACAAAGTTTTTTAAAAACAAAACAAACAAACAACAACAACAAAAAAAACACCTTCCTGGAGAGCACTGTGAATTTCCAGGAGGGGATTAGAAAATGTGACATCTCCCAAACTTCTTTGACCTTGAAATCCCTTTTACCTGTTAACATCTTGCTGACTTCCATGAACACAAATTGGGAAAAATGGTGTCCAAGTCATAAAGAAAATGTGTTTATATACAGTAAATTATTCAAGAGATTGTTGGTATCTTTCAGAAATATTTCTAATCAAAATAGTAAAAACTATAAAAAGCTTTGGCACCTAAATGGATAGTCTCCACTATCCCAACTAAGTTGAGAAACAAGGTTCAATGCACATTATAACAAACACGGGGATCTATGGACGACACGAGCCGCTCCATCATCCGCAACGTGAAAGGCCCGGTGCGCGAGGGCGACGTGCTAACTCTATTGGAGTCTGAACGAGAGGCTCGGAGACCGCGCTAAGCCTGCTGGGTCTTGGATGTCTGGGTCGACCACCTGGCCTATGGGGATGATCTGCGAATGTTAAATAAACCATTTACATTGTACATAAAAAAAAAAAACAAAAAAAAAAACACGGGGTGAAGGCAGAAGTTGCTGCAGGAAGGGGAAAAAAAAGAAGGCCACCCTACTAAACAGAGAGCACAATTTACTTTCTTTTTTTTTAAGATTTTATTTATTTATTCATTTATCCCCCCCCCTTGCTGCTTGTGCTCGCTGGGTCAGCTAACCACGCTGTGCGGGCGGGCTTGCCTTCACCGAATCCGGGGCCTCCCATATGGTAAACGGGAGCCCCACTGATTGAGCCACAGCCGCTTCCCACAATTTACTTTGAAACGGAATAGGCTCCAGGCTATATGGATGGAAAATAAATACCTTTTCCAGCAACACATTTCCCCAGTTCACTGAGGATTTCTCTCCGTTCCTTCACACTGGCTGTTGTCACCTTTCCTGCAAAACGCTTGAGTGTCTCGGAAACCTGTGAAGGCCAAGCCCAGAGAGAAAGTTTTACCAGTCAGACATCAAAGCAATGAGTGTGTGCATGCGTGCATGTGTGGGAGAGGAGGGCAGAATTCAGTGAAGATCTCTCCAACCCAGGGTTTCTCAACCTCCGCACTACTGACATTTGGGGCCCAATTTCTTATTGTGGGGCCTAGCGTTGTATGATTTAAGTAGCATCCCTGGCCTCTACCCACTAGATGCCAGTAGCACTGCTGCCCCAACTCCCTATTCAGCTGTGACAACCAAAATTGTCTCCAGTCATTGCCCAGTACCCTGGAGGGAAAACTGCCCCTGGCTGAGAACAACTATTTAATAACTCAACCAGTCAACCGGTCAATGTACCTTATTTAAACTTGGGCAGCAAGAGGCAAGGCCAAAGGCAACAACCTCAGGACAGAATATCCTTTCAGAATTATCTAAAATCTAGTGAGAGGCCACTATGTGCCAGGCACCCTTTATACTGACTCACTTTAACTTCCTATAAGGGAATGTCAGTATCCTGGCATGTCATTTAGGGAGCATTAGCATAGTGGCTAAAAGGCCAAAGGTGAAGAAACTGAGTCCCAGCTCTGCCTCTTTCTAGCTGTGTAAACTCAGTCAAATTATTTCACTTCCTTGATCTGTTTCCTCACCTCACAATGCAGATGACAGCACCCACCTTATGTTACTGTCATGGAGATTAAATGAGAGAATTTGTACAGTATTTATTCTCATCCTAAGCACAATATCAGCTACCACTACCAACAAGCCTATGCATCAGTATCCCCACCTTACCAATTATGAAGGGACAACCTCCAGGAAAGTCATTTCTCAGAGCGGAGCTGAGAGTCATGGCACCTGCATTTTTTGAAACTAAACCTGAAACTAAATAGGTCTATAAATTGATGTTAACAATCCCTTTCAACAGCCACCTGTGTTACCACAGCCGCAGTCCCTTCCATAGGAAGATAAGCATAAGAGCATAAGACTCAGGGGGAACAAAAAAAGAAAGAAAAAAAGAAAGAAAAAAGACTCAGGGGGAGCACAGTTTACAGATATTCCTGAAAATCTGCTCCTGAGCAATATTCTGCAAACTACAAAGAGGGCAGGTGGTGGATACATGTGTAGTAGAGCAGGGCATAGTCATCTTTTTCTTTTGAGGGTTTTTCACAGGCAGGCCTATAGGCAGAATAAAATTCAAGGGTACACAGATAAATAAAATAATGCTGAATTTTTCCCATGTTTAAATCCCTGCTATAATTCTGCCACTGAATAAACTGATGCCCAAAACTGACATTATGAAAATGACTTATTAACTTTAAAAAATGTCTTTTTATTTTTATAGTTATAAATGCATGTAATTAAAAAGAATCAAAGTCAAAAATTCTGTGAGGTCTGCTATGAAAACCACTCCCTAGCCATAACTCCCCAGAGGCAACCCCTTTCACAAATTCTGGTTGAATATTTTGGCATTTGCCTCCCTATCTCTAAATAACTTGCTTGTACTGCTAGGTTTGATTTTTCCATTTTAGTGCCTATCTCCCATAGTTCTCTTTCCTTTTCCCAAGCCCACCACACACCATCCCTATTTCCTCAATGGGATTCCTCAATTTTTTTACATTTTATGTAAATGGTATCCATATTTCCATTTAATAAACTATGATTATGCTTCCTATTCTACATAGCTTTTTGATTCCCTGGGAGGAATGGTATATAACTTCCCTTTTCCACCCCTTGTTTTATCTGTTCTTATCAGTTTACCACCTAATTCTTTGCCATTTGTCTAAATCTTGACATTTAGGCAGATCAGGTATTCAATCAAATTCCTCCTAGCTGAGGAAGTCTCTCCAAGAGTTCTCCAACTTGCCCCAATTTGAACTGGTGATCCTTTACAGCTGGGAAATAGTTTATCACCTTTAAAGCCTCACTCTTTCTTGTGTTTGGATGAAGCATATTCTCCAGGGGCTTTCTGAGAAAGGAATGAATGAGAGGTAAACTTGTGGAATCCTTGCATGTCTAGGGTGAGATCATTTACCTTCAGAATTCTGAAGGCACTTCTCTATTGTGTTCTAGCTTTCAGGACTGCCATCACCATTCTGATTCCTGATCCTTTGCATGAAACCTTTTGCCCAGGGTTCTAAAATTTCATGACGACGTGCTTTAGTGTGCATCTATTTTAATCTACTGTGCTGAGCATTTTTGGTCTAGAACCACATCCTTCAGTTTGGGGGATTTTTCTTGAACTATTTTATTCTGTCAATGATTTCTTCCTCACTGGTATGTTCCATTGTCTCTTGTTTGAATACTGAACCTCTTAACCTAATCCTCACAATGCAGTGATTCTCTGTTTTACACTTTGCAGAGAGAAAACCTCTAGTGTTTCACCAGGATGGAGGAGGAGATCTGGATCTGAACTGCATCTGAAACAGACTTTCAACTAATTCTCCTTCATTCAGCCTCTCCCCATTCACCCTTACTTCCAGAGGTTAATTGATACCACCAATCTTTCAGAGACTCTGCAGTGTAAATTAGATTCGTTTTTAGCTTTCCCAACTGTTTCCTCAGGCTTCATTTTTCTTGGGTCTGCTAAGTCCTTTACTACTCATCACTTTCTAGCTTCCAAAAGTTTGCTGTTGTCTGCTCTTCCATTCTTCCAATCCTTGTAGGATTTTTTTAAAAACCTTCTACTAGTTTTAGTGGAGTCTGCATGTATATAATCCACCATCTACCTACAATTCCCACATAAATGTCTTTCCATGTGGTGATATTAAATTCTTGGCTATGGTTTCTCTCACAAAGATGAAAGGGCTCTTCAGGTTTAAGGTTCTTCTTTTTCTTTATCAGAAAATTAATGTTACCTATTTGAGACCCTGTCAGTATGAAACTGAGAGTACACCAAGACCCGTGAGAGATGTCATCTTGCAGTGAGATCAGATACAAAGAGCTTTAACACTCACAGGTTTCTCTCCAGAGCAGCACTGTCTAACAGAACTTTCTGTGATGATGGCAATGTTCTCCTGCACTGCCTAATACAAAGTAGCCACTAGCCACGTGTGACTACAGTGTACTTGAAACACAGTACTACTACTGAGTACTAGTACAACTAGTACAACTGAGATATTGAATTGTTCACTTTAAGTTGAACTAATTTAAATAGCCATATGACTATTAACTTAAGAAGCCATGTGACTAGTGGCTAATGTATTGGACAACACAGCTGTAAAGGTAATATATTTTTGTACTTGAGCATCAGTGTTAAACATTTACCATATATTTCCCCATATCCCCCAACTCTGGAAATATTCAACAGCTTAAAGAACTTTTCTTTCTAGGACACAACTTGAAACATATTACCAGCCTCTTGTATAAAAGACCCTCATTAAATGTCTTTTATTTATTTTTTTTAATATATATATATATTTTTTAAGATTTTATTTATTTATTCATTTACCCCCCTCTTGCTGCTTGTGCTCGCTGGGTCAGCTAACCACGCCGTGTGGGCGGGCTTGCCTTCAACAGGAGGCCTCGGGAACCGAACCCGGGGCCTCCCATATGGTAAACGGGAGCCCTACTGATTGAGCCACAGCCGCTTCCCAAATGTCTTTTAGATGTTCAAGTAGATGATCACTCTCTGGCCTCAGGGCCTATATATGAAAATCAATCAATCTCATCACCCAGAAGACTCAAGTGAGCCAAGGTGCACTTTAGACATCTGTTGTTGTTTTTTTGTTGCTGTTATTTTCCCCCACCACATTGTCTTTTCAACCTTAAACACTCACAGTCACAGGCTGGGGTGGAGGAAAAAAGTTTTTCCCAAGTTCTTCCCTGAACTACAAGTACCAATCAAGGGTAACAGGGACTCTTCCTGGGTAGCCACAGTTCTTTTATCAAACCCTGGGTGTAATAATAACAGCATACATATATATACATACACACAGGCATATATATATATATATATATATATATATATCTTAAGCCCTACATTATCTCACTGAATCCTCAGGACTACCGCAAAAGGTAGGTATTTTAATCCCTTTTTATATGTGAAAAGTCTGAGACCTGACGGGGTTAAGTCACTTGCCCAGAGTCAGAGAGCGGCGGCCTGGGGCTCAAACCCAGACCTACACTTATAAGGTGTTCGAGAAACAAGAGCTGATGGCGAAGTTTAAGGAATATCTAGCTTTGGCCCAAGGCGCAATGTCCGTGGACTTTGGGGAAATGCAGCGGAGATTTCGAAAGGCGAAGTTCCGCAACTCCAAGTCCCACCGAAGGCCCCACTGGACTCCAACTGTCCAAGCCGAGGCCGGAGCTCCTGACTCCTCGAGCCAGGATCGGTTGGTGCCGCCCGAGCCGGGGCCGGGCCGGACCCGGAGCCGTATAGGCCGGTCGAGGCAGCCCCGGTGCCGCGCCCCCCGCAGCCATCGCACCCTGCGGCCCCTCGCCCCGAGGCCGAGCTGCTGGGGAGACCCGGCCCGAAGTCCTAGGCCGGCTCCCAGCCCCTGGCCGCGTTGGCCCAGCGGCCGCCCACCTCACCTGCGTGTCCGCCGCCATCCTGCCAGCGCTGACCCCGGAATCACTTCCGGAGCGCTTCCGGGTCACCGGGAGAGCCCACGCGGCAGGGCGAGGCTTGGAGCCGTGGCCGGAAGGCTGGGCATGGCGCCCCCGGGCGGGTCGGCGGCCACTCCCTGGTCCCTGCAGATCTGAAACCGTTTGCCTAGATCCGCGTCGGCCCAGGGTCCGCCCCTCAGCCCTGGGTCCGAGCGCCCTTCTCTACTAGGTCTCGGGTTTCTGAGGACTTGTATTAGGATGCGGCCTTTCCTGAGTGAAGACGTCTCACAAAGTACGGCGCCGAGAGCTTCCTGGACGCCTGAACTGAACCAGGTACCTGACAGGAAACAACGCAGGCGCCGGACCTCAAATTTGTAATCTTGCAGTGACTTATGCAATGGTGAAAGCCAAGGGTTGATAAGACAGTGAGGGGACTGAGAGATGGGAGGTGCCTGCCTTTATGAAATGCTGGGTGCTCCAGGTGGGGGCCCTTAGGACAAGGCGTGATTACCCATGTAATTGTTTGAATTTTTTTTTTTTTTTTGAGGTACCCGGGCTGGGATTTGAACCCAGGACCTCCCATGTGGGAAGCAGGCACTTAAGTCGCTTGAGCCAGAGTGGAAGTTGTTTGAAATTTTACCCCAAGTTAGATCTACTGTTTTTAGAATAGCCAGAGCATAGTTCTCTGCTGCTTTGTGTCAGCCCTTATTAGCAGGGGCTTTCAAACTTTCACTGGATGCCTAAGAACCTACTCTATGCATCTTAGAAGAGGCTAGTGGTCAGCTGGGTCATGGGATCAAGAATTCCAGTCTAAAAAAAGGACAGCTGGGAAGCGGCTGTGGCTCAATCAGTAGGGCTCCCGTTTACCATATGGGAGGCCCCGGGTTCGGTTCCCGGGGCCTCCTGGTGAAGGCAAGCCCGCCCGCACGGCGTGGTTAGCTGGGGCGTGGTTAGCTGACCCAGCGAGCACAAGCAGCAAGGGGGGGGATAAATGAATAAATAAATAAAATCTTAAAAAAAAAAAAAGGACAGCTGAAGCTGGTCTAGAAAAAGTAGCTGATGCTAGTAGAGGCTTTAGTTTCTAGTATTACAGCACCATAAACTTCAAAATGCACAAAATAAAGTGTCCAGAAACTTTTTAAGAGAAGTAAGCCTTTATTTCCTTGTTTCACAAATAAAGCCAGTTGTGTTGGCTGCTTTTTGGTGGTTAGTCAAAGAGACCAAACCCCATATCCTCATCAGACTCCTCCGACTCTTCCTTTGTTTCAACCTTGGCTGGGGCTGCAACAGCAGCAGGAGCAGCAGTGGTGGTGGCAGCCACAGGGGCAGCAGCCACAAATGCAGATGGATCAGCCAAGAAGGCCTTGACCTGAGCGAGGGAAGAAGTTTTAGTGATCATCCAAAACAGTCATCCACAACCCCTCACTAGCCACAACCCTCTGCCCTAAGTTTAATGACCAACAACTTCCAAACCTGTGAGGTCTTCCCTAAGAAAAGACCAAGGTTGGGTATGGCCTGTAAGAGGGTGGCCTAGGCCCAGCTCTCACCCATGAGTACACCTCCCCCACCACCACCGAAAACCAACCAACCTCACAGCTATACTCTTAATGTGTCTGCTACGTAAACTACAATTATAAAAATGATTAAAGCACTAAGCAGCAGGCTGCCATTTGTCCCCAGTAGGTGGTATCTTTTTACCTTTTCAGCAAGTGGGAAGGTATAATCAGTCTCCACAGACAAAGCCAGAACTCGCTTGTACCCATTGATGATAGAATGGGGTACTGATGCAACAGTTGGGTAACCAACCTGCAGACACACACTGGCAACATTGCGAACACCCTGGAGGCAGAGGGGAGAGATTACATTTTAGGCAAGACAGCCTAGAAAAAAGACAGTGAAGTCCAGACAGCTAAAAAAAAAAAAAAGGACAGAATTACTTGTTAGACATTAGGTATCTCAAACACAGGAGACATTTCAATCTCATATCAGCTGCTCCTGGCAAAGCAGTTCAGACCCATCGACTTTCCCCCCCCCCAACTTATTTTTGATCGATGTTCCCTATTGTGGGGCTGAAAATCCACCACTATTTTTTGAAAAATATAAACTATCAACAATACCTTTGCATTCCATAAAAGAAAAACACTATAAATTAATTTCACACATGAATTTTCTATACTCATGGAGATTTCCCCTCAAAAATACTGGGGTTATTTAAGGTATTATTTATTTATTTTTTTTTTTATTATTATTAGGGTATTATTTAATTGCAAGTTTTATTTGGCCAATAAAGAAAAAAATTTTATCTTCCATCACCATTATTTATTAAAGGACATCTTAATACAAAAGAACACTTACGTAAGAAAGCAAGCATTGTCCTCATTTTCCTTACTCAAAATCTCAGACCCTAGAATAGCCCTTACTATGTGCCTAGCACTGTTCTAAGGCTTTACATTCATTAAATCCTGTATCATGTATTATTGCCATTTTATTGATGAAGAAACTGAAACTGAGGCAGACAGATGATACGATACTTGGTTATACACCTCATTTAAACAGTGCAGCCAGGATTCAACCTGACACTAGTCAGGGTCTCAACCATTACTGGAAGGGGTTGGGCAGAGTGCCATGTACCTCCAGGAAGCGAGAGTGCAGAGTTTCCTCTGTGATGTCAAGTACTTCAGGGTTGTAGATGCTGCCGTTGTCAAACACCTGCTGGATGATCAGCCCAAAGGAGAAGGGGGAGATGTTCAGCATGTTCAGCAGTGTGGCTTCACTGGCTCCCACTTTGTCTCCGGTCTTAATCAGCTGCACGTCACTCTGAAGAACAAGACAGCTGACCATTAACACCTGGGCATTCAAGAGAACCCACACCACCTGCCTGGTTGACAAGTCCTGGCAAGCCAGGTCCACTCACCAGGATTTCAATGGTGCCCCTGGAAATCTTAGTGGTGATGCCTAAAGCCTGGAAGAAGGAGGTCTTCTCGGGCCCCAGACCAGTGTTCTGGGCGGGCACAGTGACTTCGCATGGGGCAATAGCACCAGCACGGGCGGCAGCTGGCACCTGCACAGAAACAAGGAACAGTAAAGACAGTCCTCTCACTGCAGATCCAACCTGAGAATGGTCAATTTTGCTTTCAAGGAGCCCAACTTAACGATAAGGTCTCTCTGGTCAGCCTGATCCCTCTCCTCTTACCTTGTTGGCCAGCAGCATGTCCCTGATCTCAGTGAGGTCCTCCTTGGTGAACACAAAGCCCACATTCCCCCGGATATGAGGCAAAAGTCTGCAAAGACAAGTAAAGGAGACGGTCACCTTTCAGCACCATTCTTCTCCAGGAAAATGGAGAAGGGCACCGGGAAGGAAGGACACAGCTGGCTTGGAAACTGACTTCTCCAGGGCCGGGTTGTTTTCCAGATGCCCTCGGATGGCCTTGCGCATCATGGTGTTCTTGCCCATCAGCACCACAGCCTTTCCACGGAGAGACATGCGGATCTGCTGCATCTGCTTGGAGCCCACATTGTCTGCTCCCACAATGAAGCATTTTGGATAATCATCCAAAAGTTGCTACAAAAACAAGCCCAAAACAATGTAAGTTTAGCAGAAAAGGAAACCAAACCCCAAAATCACTGGCTTCCATTTCACTCCCTTTCTTCTAAATCTTTGAAATGGATTGGACACTGGGGCAATTCCTCCCACCAGGAGCCATCAGAGTTATACCAGTGCCAGAATTGAGTCTTGCTGGGTATGAATGGTAAAAACTAGGTTTCCAAAAAGACCAAGAGTGCCTTTCTTTCATGATTTGCAAACCATTAAGCCCTAAGCAGATTTAGTCTTAATTTTTCCCAATTATTAGGCACATGTCTAATTTCACTAGAACAGCTCAATAAAAAAAATAAAAAAGGCTCCAATAATCCAAACAAGGGAAAGGAAAGATTTACAGCATTCAAACCACCAACCAAAGTAGACATAGCAAAATGTACACTGTAAAACCCAGGGCGTGGATAGTTATTTTTTAAGTGCTTTGTGTTTCTGAAAATTTTCAAAACATAAAGCTACAATACAGACTAAGCCCTTAAAATGCAGCCTAACCCCCAAAGCACAGCATAGTCTGCTTTTCTAAGGAGGGAACACCCACCGCAAGGCCATCCAAAAGAAACCATTTAGCAAGTAGATTCTTGTTTGGCAGGACTTAAATGTGCAACACTTGCCTCCTTATAAAAGCACCCAACTAGTGAGTCACTCATTGCCTCAAAAAGTCCCAAAGAAGGCAGGGGGAGTAAAAGTTTGATGAGCCTTACTTAGAAGCCAGACAGGTTGTAAATGTTGCAATCTTAGAAGCCACTTAAAAGCCACCGCACCTGCCTGAGTCTGTTACTGCAACATGGGACAAACCTCGCGAAATTGTGCTAGTTAAACAAGATGTGCCCAAAAGGACCTAATTCAGTAGCGGGGACACGTAAACGCTCAGCACGTGGCCGGTGATTGTCCCTATCAGCGCCCGGGGTCGAGGCAACAACAAAGGGCCGCGATCCACCTTGCACTTACGATGATCTTAAGGAAGTAGTTGGACTTCCAGGTCGCCCTGTCTTCCCTGGGCATCACGGCGGTGCGTCAGGGATTGCCACGCAGGGTTTAAAGACGATGTCACTGAGGGGAGAGAGGGGGCTCAGACCCGGCCACCTCCGCCCCCGCCCCCACGGCCAGGCCGGGCTCGGCCGGAGGCCTCTGCCGAGAGAACCACGCGCGAGCGCCCGCCGGCCGGCCTGGGGCCGCCGCCGCCACCACTCGGGGAGCGCGGGCTGCCGCCGAGGTCGCAGGCCCGACAGGCCAAAACCCCGCAGCCCCCGAAGTCCCCCGTCCTCCCCCAAAGCACGCCATCCTTCCCGCCACCCGGCACAACTCCCACAGCCACACAAACCTCTCACGAGGACGCCTGGCGAGAGAAGGCCCGCGCGCCGGCGCGGACTATTTATACTCAAACGAAACAACCAATCAGAAGCCGAGGGCAGAGCCCCCGCCTATTGGCTGGGGTCGTCGCGGGTCTGACGAGACAGACCTGATCTACACAGCCATTGGAGGATGTAGCTGCCACTCCAGCCAGCGGGAAGCTGCCTTTAAGAGAGAGCATTAAGGAAGGTGCTTCCTAGCGTTGAGGGAGGTTTATCAGAGCTGCTGCCCCCTGCTGGGCTGGAGCCGCCGCGGGCACTAGAGTCTGTGAATTCAGAGTCCACGCTTTCCCCGCCACCGGGCCAAGTCGCCACCTAAAGAGTGTGACGTGGAATTGAGAAATAGTACATGGCTTAGAAACAGAATGATCGCCCAGCTTCTGCTTCAGTTTGTACCCCCCAAAAAAAATAAGTAACAGAGGGATCCTTTTAAAAACCCAAGTCGAATCATCTCAATGCTCAAAACTCTTCAGAGCTCCCCATTTCACTCAGAATAAAAGCCCCGAACTTAAGTCACGATATGTCCCCGACCTCCACCCCTGTAATGTCATCTATTTTCCTCCTAAGTCATTCTCTTGAAGCCGGACGATGCACTTTACTGCTTGTCCAGCAGCATGCTCCCGTTAGGGCTTTGCACTGGCAAATCTTCGCTCAAATATCATCTGCTCAGTGTGGCCTAACCCGAGTGCCCTATTGAAAATGACAAAAACTCTCGCTCCCACTCCTCCCTACCTGTTATAATTTTTCAGTAGCACTTATACCTTCTAACACATTATGTAATTTGTGTTCACCTTGCTGAGCCTCCCATTCCCTTTCCTTATCTGTAAGGACAATTGTACCCACATTTTACAGTTGTTATGAGGATTACATGAGATCTAAAACAGTTGCTAGAGTGTAGTAAAAAGTCAGGGGAGCAGATGTGGTTCAAGTAGTTGAGTGCCTGCTTCCCACATGGGAGGTCCCGGGTTCAGTCCCCAGTGCCTCCTAAAAACAAACAAACAAAAAAACAGACAAGCAAACAAACAAAAAAACCAACTCAGGGGAGCTGATGTATCTCAGTGGTTGCGCACCGGCTTCCCACATATGAGGTCCCATGTTCGATCCTGGCCCTGATAGCAGGAAAAAAAAGAAAAAAAAAAAGTCAATAAATTCTTTTAGGAGTCATTCCCTCAACAAACACTTATTTGAACACTTGTGCAATATCAATAAATACTGTTTGAATGAATAGGCTTAGATCCTAGGGTGAAGGGAGTGTTTCTCCCTATCTCCACCCTTTCCATTTGGCAAAGTTAGAAATCTCCAATGATTTTCTCTGGACCCAGCAATATTAAGCAAAAAGCGGTTGGCTGAATGTGGTCTCAAGTCCTTTTTCTCTAAACTTAACCCCAACAATACTGGTCTAAGGTTAGAGCTCTGATTTTCCTGTCCTCTAATTTTGAGCAGTTTGAGAATCAAAGCCATCTTTCCAAGTCACTGTCATCAGGGACTATGCCACACCTGGCCTACAATCAAACTCATCCTAGGAGCTTTGCAAAAATAGGAGTTTCCAGGTCCTACCTAGACCTACTGAACCAGAAGTCACAGGAGTGGGACCCATGAATCTTTTTTTTTTTTTCTTTTTTTTTTGAAGTACCAGGGGCTGGGATCTGAACCCGGGACCTCATATGTGCGGGTGCTCAACCACTGAGCCACATCGGCTTGCCTGAGTATGTTTTCTCGTTTATTTTGCCTGTTGTTTTGTTGTTGTTGTTTTTTCAGGAGGCACCAGGAACTGAACCTGGGACCTCCCACATGGGAGGTGGGCGCTTGACCACTTGAGCTATATCTGCTCCCCTGTATTTTGTTTTAAAGCCTTCCAGTGGGGAGCGGATGTGGTTCAGTGGTTGAGCACCTGCTTCCCATGTACGAGGGCCTGGGTTCAATTCCCAGTACCTCCTAAAAAATGAAAGAGAAGAGAAGAAAAGGAAAGAAAAAAAGAAAGCCCTCCAGTGCCCCTGATGATCAACCTGTTTAAGAACTGCTGGAGGGAGCAGAGGTGGCTCAAGGTTTGGTTCCCGGTGCCTCTTAAAAAAGATGAGGAGACACAAAGAACACAGAACAAACAAACACAGAGCGCATACAGCGAGCACAAACAACCAAGGGGGAGAGAAGTAAATAAATAAATCTGGAAAAAAAAATGCTGGAGTGCAGTCAACAACTGCTAAGACCCTTTCTTTTCTTTTTTTTTTAAGATTTTATTTATTTATTCATTTATCCCCACCCCTGCTGCTCGCGCTCGCCGGGTCAGCCAACCATGCCGCCGTGCGGGCGGGCCTGCCTTCACCAGGAGGCCCCGGGTTCGGTTCCCGGGGCCTCCCATATGGCAAACGGGAGCCCTACTGATTGAGCCACAGCCGCTTCCCAAGACCCTTTCTTAATGACAATGCATTACTGCAGGCTGAGCATTGTACTGAGTACTTTGTGCCCGTTATCTCTTTTAATCTTTACCTTAATCCTCTAAGGTAAGTATCAGTATTCCCATTTTACAGATGAGAAAATTCACACAGGGGTTAAATAATTTGCCCAAGTCCCTCAGCCAATTCTGTCTTCAGAATTGAAAGCCAGAAGCAAGTTTAACATCCTGGCTCTCAGTCAGGTCCCTTACAAGCCCTGGGGCTGTCCCCCTCTAAATTCACTTTTCTAAGTATATATACACTCACATGGTACACTCCCAAGGACATCCTGGCCTTTATGATATAAATATCCTCTCTAATTGCAGTACATCAATATAATGGAATACCATGAAGCCACTAAAATTTGATGCAGATCCATATTTATTGACACGGGAAAATAACCACAAAGTACAGTTGAGTGGAAAAGCAAATCAGTGTAGTATCCCAAACCCATTTCTTCCAACATACCAACATAGGCTGGAAGAATAAAACAAGCAATTAGTTGTCTTTGGGTGAGCGTTAAAATAGCCCAAGTGAAATGGTTCAGGGTTCAGACTAGAATGCAACGTGCTGCTTTTGGAGAACTATTCCAACCAACAGGGAAAGTGTGAAGCCACAGCTCAAGGTGGAACAAAGTTGTGGGGGAAGATGACCACAGCTCCTGGGGGCCCAGGACTCCAGTTCCGGTTCTGACAAGAGCAAATATGGACATGACCACCTGAGGGCAGTAGAGTCCCATTGTCCTGTAAGTCAGGCTCCTGCAGCCTGGGAAGGTTCTTCAGTCCCCACTGTGGTGCTAGGCCAGGGGTAATGGTGTCAGGCTCTGCACAGGCAGAGGTAAGCCCTGGGTTCACATCCTGGCTCAAGGGATTGCTTTGTGCATGGCAGTTCTCCTTTCTGAACTTGTTTCCCAATCTGTAAATGACTGTAAGGATACCCACGGGCCCAGGTGAGGGTGCCCTGAGTGACTCCATGGGAGGGAGCCCAGGCCTGGACCCCACAGGGCCCAAAAACACTGCTCCCAGCCTTCCTTCACCCACTGCCCAGGAAGGACAAAGCTGGAAGGACAAAGCTCACACAGGAGCCAGGTAGGACTCGAGACCAGACAAGTGAGGCATCAGGGATCCCATCCCCAAGGGCTTTTTTGTTTTTGTTTTTGTTTTAAGATTTTATTTATTTATTCATTTATCCCCCCCTTGCTGCTTGTGCTCGCTGGGTCAGCTAACCACGCCGTGCGGGCGGGCTTGCCTTCACCAGGAGGCCCCAGGAACCGAACCCGGGGCCTCCCATATGGTAAACCATATGGTAAACGGGAGCCCTACTGATTGAGCCACAGCCGCTTCCC
>JAKSZT010054518.1:16416849-16460222 GCA_026826555.1 Tolypeutes matacus
TTTATATATATATATATATATATATACACATATATTTTAAGAGGTGCTTAGACCCCAAGGGCTTTTGACTCAAGTAAGGAGATACCAATGTCTGCCCTCAAACTGCTCATCCTTGTGAGTCTGGGGAGGGTTTGATCTCTCTGCTGGGACTAAGTTGTTATCTTTTTTTAATTTATTTTTATTTATTTTTTACCGGGAGGTCCCGGGGATCGAACCCTGGTCCCTCCATATGGGAGACGGATGCCTAACCATCTGAGCCACATCTGCCCCAAGATGTTATCTTGGAGCGCAAAGAAAAGGCACTAGCACAGGTGAAAATAATGGCAAATTTTATTGGCATAAATCACAGGAATTGAAATGGAAAAAGCCAGGTTAGAAGTTTACAGGGAAAACAAAATCAAAATTAAATCATCAAAGAACCACCAACCCAGAGGCTGGACCCCAGAAACTCCCGTCCATCTTGGGGAGGGTTCCCGGGCGGGTCACTGTAAACAGAGCAGTAAGGCCTATGGGTGCAAGTGGAGAGGCAGACCTTTGGAGGGGCCCAGCCGACCTCCCAGCCCCACCAGAGAGGGGGCCCCTCTTCCCAGACCCCTGCACAGCAGCTTCTACTATGAGGCCAGTGCAGCGTCTGGATCTCCCTCATTCAGACCCCTTGGAGGCCCCTCTTCCTGACCAGGACCCCCAGGGCTGCCTGCTCCTGGTTTATCCCTGGGGAAGAAAGCTCTGGGGGCTTCCCTTTGCTGCAGCCCAGATCCTATATCCCTCCATCCCAAATCCTATCAGGCCTTCCCTTGCATCAACCTGGGCCCTTCTCCCCAGATCTCCTGAGCGGCCACTCACCTGTAAAAGGGGAAAAACCAGTACCCAGTCTCCAGGGAGAGCAGGGAATTTAGGGAAGTGACAGGCCCCATGGAATCAACAAGAACCTAAGAGATCTTGATGGTTTTTCGGTCAAAATCCAACACCAGCTTTCCTGAGATGGCAGGAGAAAGAGCTCCAGAGAAGTGGTGAAGGGCTGAGAATGTTCAGTGGGCATTCTTTGCTGCCAAAAAGTTCAGAGGGGAACAGAAGGCCCTAATGGCTTACTTGGGCAGGAAACAGCACCCTCAAAGTACACTTTCCCCTTCTTCTCTCCACAGGAACAGGACAGATGGGATTCTGAATTCTAGGCCCAAAAGGGCAAGACACCCTTCAGCCAGTTTTAATGAAGAGCTTGCTGGCCTGGGCACTAGAGAAGGGGTTTCAAAATACAGCAGTTTATAAAACAGTCCTGGTGAGTTGTGACGTGAAAGGAGAATCACAGAGCTGCTCCCAGTTCACCTGCTTGTGCGAAGACAAAATAAAATACAAATTGCTTCCCCGACCCCAAGCCCTCAGTACAAAGCAAATGCCATACCAAAGCCACCGTCACCAACAGGACTAGTGCTGGTGGCGAGGAGAATACAAAAGGGAACATCTTTAAAATCTCTTCAAAATCATTCTGTAAAGAGAAGTAAAAGCAACTCGGATGATATGAATTCAAACCTCAGTGTAGAAATCTATCAAAGGCGGCACAGTGTCCAGGCGCAGGGTGACATCTCCACTCACGCCGTCGCAGACGGAGATGAAGTGACTATAAAACATTATTGCTGGAGAGGCCTTTCTCAGTAGAACCAGAGCAGTTAAAAAAGGGGAGGTCAGGGTGAGAGGTGGTATGGGGCAGTCGCCCAGGCCCAGGAGACGAGAAGGGCAGCAGGAGGGCAAGGGACCTCCCGTGGCCCCCTGGGTGGATGGATTTATGCTGGCATTTTCTGGAGGGAGCCAGGAGTCCCCCAATACCCTCAAAACAAGGATAATTAGGTCAGAGAGAAATAAGGATTAAAAAAGGGACCTGACATGTACCGGGAGCCGACCCTGCCTGCCCTTGCCCCGCTGCACTGCCAAATTATGAACAAGAGGTGGCTCCAGTGTGGGGTGCTGGCCCGGCCAGGCCGGTTCTCGGGAACACGCGTGGTGTGGGGTGGGGGCCTCCAACTCCACCTCCAGGGGAGGACGACTGGTGGGCCGAGCCCAGCTTGCAAGGCTGCAGGAGGAGGCAGGAGGTCAGAGAGGCTCCAGCAGGACCCCTCAAGGCCCTCTTCCCTTCCTGCACCGGCTGAGACAGCGGTTCCAGTTTCAGTCAGGTTTGCCCCTTCACGCCTGGGCGAGGTCTCTGGGTCACAGTAGCAGTTGGGGACGCTGGGCTGGGGAAGGGGACAGATGAAGGGCTGAGGGAGCCTAGCAGAAGAGCTTGAGGAAGCAGTTCTGACAATAAGGCTTGTCGTTCTGCTCCTTGAAGGTGCCCTTGTTGAGCTGCTTGAGGCAGAAGGCACAGACAAAGTGCTCCGGGTGGAACTTCTTGGCCATGGCAGTGATGCAGCGGCCCGTGATGGGCTTCTGGCAGCCGGAGCAGAGTGAGCCACGCCGTTCGTGGTAGTGCACCTCACAGTAGGGCTGCCCATCGTGCTCAAAGAAGCTGCCATTGACGAATGGCGTGAAGCATTCCTGCCAGACAGAAGAGGGGACGGGGCAGAGGAGAGGGGGCTCAGCCAGCTGTCCCTTCCAGCTGGGACAGGGGGCCAGGGCGGCCCCCAGCATGGCGGGCAGGTGTGGTTATCATCGTCACACTCTCAATGACTCTCACTGGCTGATCACTTCCTACATGCCACGTGCTGTACCAAACGTTCAGTTAATACCCCCCACAGAGGGGGCAATGGAGGCACAGAAACTAAAGGACTTGCCCAGGGTCATATAGCCTGAGTTTGAGCCTAGGGCTGAATCCCGTACACCGAGCCGGGCAGCTGTTAACGGTGTTCCAAGAAACCCTAGTGCTGACTCTGCATCTTCGATCCCGTCTGGAGAGTCACGTGCACATTTGGGAATGAGAGGCTTGAGAACTCCTACAATGAATGGTGTCTCCCAAACTTTTTTAGTTAAGGAGTCCTTGTTGAACCCCTGATAACAACTCGTGGACCCCCAGTATTCCCCAGAATGCAGCCTGGAAACCAGTGCCCACTCCCCTCGAGGCTGCTAAAATGACTGCATCACCTCCGGTGGTCCTCACATGCTCTTGAGTCCTGGGTCTGGGGACGCGCCCCCCCCTTGCCCTTGGTCTGTCTCAGCCTCGGTAAAACCCTGGCCCAAGGCCTGTCAGACTCGAGGGATTGTGCCCTCTGCCTGCTCAGCCCACTCCCGATCGTACCCCAGGGAGGCCCCTCTTTCCCTGTCCACGCCCACATGCAGCAGGGGCTCCTTACCCGGCACACGAAGCACTCGGGGTGCCACAGGGTGTTGAGGGCCGAGATGTAGTTCTCTAGGATGGCCCGGGCACAGCCACCACACTTGGGCGCGAACATGTCGAAGTAATCCTTCCGGCAGTAGGCCTTGCCGTCTTTCTCGTGGAATCCTGAGGGGGCAGGGATTGGAGGAGCAGAGTTAGGGCCTCCAGAAGTGGGGCTACACCAACCCCAACATCAGTGAAATCACCCACCCACCCCCACTCCAGGCCCCTCCCAGGAGGCAGTGGCTGGCCCGCTGGTCAGTACCTTCGGGACCAAAGAAGGCTCCGCACTGGGCACAGAAGAAGTGCTCGGGGTGCCAGGTCCGGTCAAGGGCCGTCACCACTTTCTGTGAAAGGGGAGTATGGGGTCAAGGCCAAGCTGCGAGCTCTGCAGCACAAGCCCCACATCTCAGACCCACAGGAAAGGCCCTTACCTGCCTCAATCCCAACTCAAGATAGCCAAGGAAAGTATCTCCTATTAATGCCACTGAGAGCTAAGGTTTATGGAGAGGTGTGACGTGCCTGTCATCCTCTTGTGGGACCTAGATCACAGGTTCACCGTGATCCCCATTTTATAAGTGAAGACGCTTAGGCTCAGAGAGGCCAGGCACTTCCCTAAAGTCACACAGCCAGCCAGTGAGGGAGCCAGGACTCACTCTGGTTATCTGCTCAGGGCTCCGAACCGCAGGGAGTCTCCACAGATGAGAATGCAGGACGGGAGGGCGGAAGGAGGTGGGGCTGCCTGGCTGCATTAGGATAGCCTGTGGCTCGGGCCTGTGTTGGAACCCCAGGCCAAGCGTGTACCAGCAGTGTGAGCTGGGGTGTGGGATGGGGCCTCTTTGAACTCAGGTGGCCCCTCCTGACCCTCAGAGGGCTGCTGTGAAGATGAGGGGAGCCTCTGTGGGTACCTGGCCTGGTGCCCGGGGAAGGGAGAACTCACATCCAGGATGGGACCGTTGCAGTAATAGCAGCGTGGAGAGAAGAGGTTGTGATAGTCCTTTTCACAGTAGGGCTGCCCATCCCGCTCAAAGAAGTTCCGGGACCCAATCTCCTCCTGGCAGTGGGTACAGACGAAGTGCTCCGGGTGCCATGTCTTCCCCATGGCAGTCACAACCTGAAGCAGGAGACGGAATGTGGTTCCAGGCCGAGGCCCGCCATGGAGCACCCAAATGAGGAGCAAAGGCCCCAGGCCCACCTGCAGCCCCCCACCTCCCGCCACTCCTCACCCTCCTCACCTGCCCGGCAATGGGCTTCTTGCAGGCCCCGCAGACCCCTTTGGCGACTGTGGCGACACCCAGTTTGTTCAGGTCAGACTGCAGGCTCCCCAGCATACTGTCGAGCTGGCTGCCAGGCTTTGGGGTCCCCCCAGGAGGAGAGCTATTCCCAGCCTTTCCCTGGGCCATGAACTGTGGGGAAAGAGAGGGCCGGTCAGGGGCTTGGAATGTGGTGTCTCACAGCCGCACACCAGGGGCCCGTGTCCTTCCTGGACAGCCGGGATGAAGGAGGTAAGAAGCACAACCTCCTCGGAGGCCTGATGATGAGGGAGGAGTGGCACCAGGAAGACATTCTGATGGTCAGAGGGGCTTGCTCTCAGGCCCCTGCCACCCTGCTGGCAGGACCAAGCCCAGGCTAACGTGACAAGCAGGAAACTAAGCCCCTAGCCCTTGGCACTGACCCCTCCCTCGTCTTGCCCTTGGCTGTTCTGCCTGCCGTTCGAGGACCAGCCAGCCGCCCAGTACAGCTCTCCATCCATTCTTTGTTCCAGGCCCTGGATCTTAGATAGGAGTAGAAAAGAGGAAAAGAAATTAGGAAAAAAAAAAAATCAAGGAAGAAAGATTAAGAGACCTTGTCAGTGAATAAATTCACAAAAGTCAATTTAGAATGAGAAAAGAGGAGAAAAAAAATCTAGAGAAAAACAACCCAAAGAGGGGCCCAGGGAGAGATGGAGAGGGAGAGGGAGGCGAGCCGACCACAGACATGGGATATAGTCAGGCATGGGATATAGTCAGGAGAGGAGAGCTGGGTCAGAGGGCAAAGAGGCCTCTCCAGGTACTGGGGCCGGAAGGGAGCTGGTGAGAACGGGAGCAGACAGGTTTCTGGTTTCTGCCCTGGGACTGGCTTCCTCAGATGGGGCCTGGCAGTCTCTAGGGACAGCCAGGAAGGATCGGCAGAGGGGAGCCCCCCTCAGGGAAGCAAGAGGGCAGCTGGCTTCCGGGGAGAGGGGCATGGGCATCAGGCGAGTGAGGGGCCAAGGTAAAAGGGCTGTGGGCTCTGGGCTGTGCTAGCGGATGAGAGGACGGAAGGGCGCCAGCGGGTCAGGTGTGCACAGAAGGGGTTGGGGGTGGTGCTCAGGCACCAGGGCAGGGGCAACTGGGCCAGCGCCGGGGCCCCTGGGCAGCCTGCCTGCAGCGGGGGGAAGAGCGGGTCCTCATCGGTCTGGCAGCCCACAGCCTTCCCAGCGTGGGGTGCAGGGATGGAAGGGGCGAGGCCCTGCGCATTCTCACTGTGGGGACCGTCCCTGGTGCTCTGGACCCCAGGAGGGCCACAGGGAAAGGCAGAGGGCCCCGGGGACGGGGGAGAAGAGCTGCTGCTGGCCGAGGCGTCTTTGTGATGCTGGAGCAAAGGGACAGAAGGAGGAGCCAGAACAGAGATGGTGCTTCTCAGGGGGATGGGAGAGCCAGGAGGGAAGACAACCTGGGAAGAAAGGAGGGAGAGAGGAGGGCAGGAGAAAACATCAGCTCAGCGGGCAGTGGGCAGAGAGGTGCCAGCCCCAGGCCTTCCCACTCAGCTCTTATTCGTGAGTGACACCACCTCACAAGAGCTCCGAATGCAAGGCCCCCAGGCTCCTGTCCAGCCAGTGCTAGGGCCAGGGAGCAATGTGGATGCCAATCCCCGGCCAGCTCCTTGCTACCTTTTCTACAAGCTGCCCCCCAGCCCGCCGCCTGCATGGCTGCACAGTGATAACGACGCCCTCCGTCAGCCAGTCCTCTGCGGAGGCCCCCACGGCCTCCTCGGCCTCCGGCTGGATGCCCAGCCGGCCCTGCAGCTCCGCGATGAGCCGCTCCTGGGACGGGGTCCTGCTCAGGGTGGCGGGGTCCAGCCGGCGGCGAGGGGAGGGCTCCCGGGACATGGGGTGTGCGTGGCCCGTCTCCCGGCTCCTCCTGATCACAGAGCGAATCTGAGGGGTGGGTGGGGAGGGAAGCCGTCACGGTCTCTCTCTGGGCTGGGGGGCAAGACTGCTCAGTTCACACTCAGGTGTCCCGGGGAAGGGAGGGCAAAACAAAAACGTCAGAAGAGCCAAGCAGGTGGAGGTAGAGGCAGTGGGCGAAAGGTCCCTGGGACATAGACAAAGGCAGAGCTGACTCCCTTGGCAGTGCTAGCTTCCAGGCAGACCACGGACCTAGAGCTCGCCCGCTCGCCCAGGGCCAGACATTCCACTCCCAGGGCCTCAGCTTCTCCATCCTTAAAATGGAGTTGTAATTCACTAATTAAAAAAAAGGGGGGGGGGCACAACAGATAAAAGTGGAAGCTCTAGAAGGCCTAAGGCTCTTTCCTTCCCTTCCTTCCTCCCTTTCTGTTTTTTTTTTTTTTTGCAATAGAAAATACAGTCTTTTCTCCCAGTAAAAATTTTAACTACTTTTCATTTTCACAAAATTTTCTTGTTTGTAGAGTTCTCTTGTTTGTGTGCTTTTGAAAGGGCATAAAGTTTTAGCCAAGTAAAAAGCAAATTAACAGTAATACCACTCCCTGAGGGGCCAGGCCCCTGTGTTCTGAGTACTTTCTAGGAATTATCTCAAGTTAATCCTCTGGACAACCTTAGGGGAGATAGTCTGTCATTACCATCATTTTAAAGATAAGAAAACTGAGGCTGTGGGGATTTCCCAAGGTCACATACACAGCCAGTGTTGGGGCAGGGGGGAGTTGTTTCCGGGTCTATCTGATTCCAAAGCCCATGCTCTGAGCCATCTCATGTACATCGGATGCCAGAGGTAGCTCTTCTAAAGGACAAAGCTTCAAACCAGCAAAAGGCAGTTGTTGCTAAGAGAAATTCTGGAGTCCAGAGAGCTCTTCTGGCCCCACAGAACCCACCAGCGAGTCACAGTCGTCAGGGCCACAGGCCACAGTGTCTGGATTTTCTGCCCAGGCAAACATGCATGGAGTGGGAGGCTGCATGCAGTTAGCAAAGAGTGCAGGGGCTGGGCCACTCTCAGCCTCCGAGGGCCACGCTAAGCAGCCGTGCAAGCTGGCGCCTGCCTGGCCAGACGTGGAAATCCGCTCGGTGGTGCTGGGTGTGTCCATGACCGTGAAGTGTGGAAGCTCCGGCTGCTCCTTCCTGGCCTCGGTAGCAGCTTCAGGGGTGCCCTCGGGGCTCCTTGGGGTCTCTGGTCCCTGGCTTGGCCTGATCGGGCTTCCACGCTTGGGAATCTCGCCATTTAGCTGCTCCTTCTCAACTGGTTCTCGCCTTGCCCCCTCCTCCCACTGTCCATACTCCTCTGTGGACCTGCAGGTTTCTGGAAAGATGGCCTGACGGTCCACAGATATAAAAGCCGGCTCAGCTACTTCCTGGAAGATGTGTGCAGCTCCACGGGGAGTCTCAGGCCTGAACGCCTCCAAAGCCCACGGCCGCTCCCACGTGGCAGCCATGGTCTCCTCTGGGCACAGAAGACTGGCCAGTAGCCCCTGGGGGCCTCCACAACCAGCCCCGGTTAGAGTGGGGCAAGAGGGAGCCCTGGACAGCTGACTCTTGAGGTCCCGTGTGTCTCTGGTAGGGCCTTCCAACCAGACTCGAGCCTGCTTCTCTGCACCACATGGCCCCAGAGAACCCTCCGCAGAGGGAGATCTTGAGCTGGGGGTGTCAGGTGTCACCCCAAGGCCCGCCAACTCGAGCCAGCTGGGGGGCACAGGGGATAGGAGGCCCCGTCCATTAGCCTTTCCCTCAATGCACAGGCCCTCCAGAGTGTGGCCTTGGCCTTGAGGGGAGAGTTTAGCAGTGGATGGCAGGATTACGGAGGGTGTGGGAGGAGGAGGAGGAGAAAGCATTTTGTGTGGGGATGGAGTGGAGCTCAGGGCCACAGCAGAAGAGCTGGTCTGGAGGAGGAGAAAGACAAAGACAGAGGGGAGAGGAGGGAGAGGTGAGCGAGGCGGCTCACCACCAGGGGTGCACTCCGCCTTAGGGCTCAGAGAGCCGCTGTCTACAGCACCCGAGGTGGCCGTGAAGCTGAAGCATGGGGACTGACCCTGGAAGGAGATCCAGACCCCAAAGAAGGCTCTCCTGGGCTCCCCATCCCTGATCCCCGTCAAACTCAGGCGGCAGAGGGCAGCCACTGAGCCAGGCCTGTGAGACCAGCCTTAGCCCAGCCAGAGCAGGTACAAGGGAGAAAAGGCTAAGGGGGAGGTGGACAACACTGGGAGAACAGATGACCAGGGAGGTCAGCTCAGGGCACACATCAAGGGAGAGTGAGCTGCGGGCAGCTGCCCTCCCCGGACCTCTGCTGTGGCCCTCCCAGACAACCCTGCTTAAGACCTTGCTCTAGGATACGGCTAGACCCCGTGCACCTTCTCCCTGGGCATTGGGACACCGGGTCTCAGAAATCAGCCACCTCAAGGGCGCCAGGGGCCAACACCTGAATCCAACTTGCTTCTGATCACGGCTGCTCAGAACCACTGATGCAGAGCTGAGCGCCCAGCAGGCAAGAGGCGCAACCCCAGGCTCTCCCCCTCCCACCCTCCCCGTGAAAGTCCAGCTGAAGGAAGGCCAGAAGGTCCCCTCAGGGCCAAGAGCACGTGGACCGCGTGCTTCCCTTCTCAGATTCCCTAAGTCATGCCCCAGCGGTCTCCGGCAGCCCCACGTGGAAGGCTGAAGTCAGCAACTGCTGGCGAGTTCTGCCAGTATCTGTCCCCACTTAGGTGCTGCTGGCAGGCCCCGCATCCTCTAAATAAAACATCTCGGGCCTGGCAGGGCTGTGGAGCCCGGGATCAGGGGGGAAGGGGCACCTCAAGCAGGACCGGCCCCGCAGCCTGATGGGCTAGTTTCCCACACACACAACTCGTGGGAACTCTAAGGCCCAGCTGCCAGGCCATGGAGGGTGAGAGGGAAGAACAGAGGAAGGCTGCTGAGAGGGCCTGTGGATTCAGGAGGTCAGAGGCAGGAAGAAAAAGGATGTGTTGAGGACAGCTGGTGTGGGAGATGGGGCTCCCAGGCAAATGACCACTCAGGCACGGGATCCCCAGTCCCACGTGCTCCAGCAAAGAGTGCCTCCCCCTCCAAGGGCAGCCAGCAACACAGGGCCCTTTGTCCGAGCTCCTGGTCCAGTTGGCCTGAGTGGCTGGGAGTGCCCAGGGAGGAAGGAATGTCTTCACGCTCAGTGAGGACAGCGCTCCTCTGCCTTCATGGGCTGCCGTGGCGGCTCAGTCCCCACTCGGCCTGGCCCTCCCTCCGCCATATCCCAGCAAGGCCAGGACATTGTGGGGCCCCTGGCTCAGGGGCAAAGCACTCAAACACTGAGGAGCCAAGTTCCAGCTACTCACACTGAGGTGAGGGAGAAGCATGGAGGAGGGGGGAAGAGCAGAGAAGCTCGAGGGGCCACAGGGCACCTTAAAGTCCGAGAGCGAGGCCATGAGTTCATCCAGCTCCCTGGTGGCAGAGGAGGCCGAGATGCGCGTCTGCTGCTGGCTGGAGGTGACTCGCTGGGGGCTGCCCACCTCGCCCTGGTTCATGGTGATGGCGGGGCTGTGGGGCAGGCGTGGCGTCACCAGGGACTCGGGACCCACCCCCACACTCCCCCAGAGGGACCCTCCCCCAAGGGCAGCTCTGACATTGTGGTCCCACCAGCTCCCCACCTCTCCTGGGGACCTGTCACTGGGAGGGGGCTGTCAACCAGGGGGCAGAGAGGGCAGCTAAAATGGCACTTTTCCCTGGCCCCCTACCCCTGGTAAAAGCTGGCCTGTTAAACAAGCCCAAGCACCCTGCGTGCACCCCACTTGCATCCAACACAGGACAAGCATGTGATAACCAACACCTAAGAAAATACTAGCTAACATTTACTAAGCACTTTCTCTGTGTTCTATGTGCCAGAGATCATTCCAAGTGCTTCACATACGCTATTTGCTTTCAGCCCTCATCCAACTCTATTCTTAAGGCAGGCAGCCTTACCCCCATTATCCCATGTCCCCCCAGCCCATTTTACGGATGAGAAAACTTAGACTTGAGAGCTGACACTTAGTAAGTGGCAGGGCCAAGATCTGAACCCTACGGGTGGCTCCAAAGCCTGCGCTCTCAGCCTGAGGTTGCCCCAGGGAGGCAGGGGTGGTGCTGCCAGAACTTACCACTGGGCCCCCACAGCACAGGGCCTGCATGTAACAGGCACTTGGGAAGGGAACAGAGGGTACCAGGGCGCAGCCGACGGGGACACTCACACAGGGCTGGGCACGGAGCTCTCCAGCTCATCCAGGAGACTCTCCACACTGGGCCGCATGTCCTCCAGGCCACGGCCCCCGTTCCGCTTGGGCTTCTCTTTTGTCGTGGGCCCGGCTTTGCCCCCCAGGGAGCTGTTATTCTCCGGGACACCATAGTGGGGGCTCAGGGCCCCAGGCCGTGGGGGGCTGGAGTTGGCCTCATCTTGGAGAGAGGGAGAGAGAACGGCTGCCTAGCCCCTGGGCCCTCTGGAGACCCAGAAAATGGCAGCTGGGTCTGGAGAGTCCACCAGGCCCAGGGCCCAGACACCAGTCGTACCTGCAGAGAAGCCAGGGGGACTCTGCTGCACAGCGTTCAGCTCCAGCAGCAGGCGGTCGAGTTCGGAAAGGTTGCTGCCCAGGGACGAGGTCATCACAGTGGGGGAGGGCTCAGCCGACTTCTGCTTGTTGGGGAAGCTTTGGGAGGCAAGGGAGGAGGACAGTGAGAAGGGCTTCCCAGCCCTGGACCAGCTTGGCAGCCCCCAAACTCTCAAGAAGAATAAGGCAGAGGAATAAGAGTGTCCCGTGGCAAGAGGACCGAGTGGAGAAGGGATGTGGTAAGAAGCAGGCGGAGGAAGGAAGTCTTGCCTCAGTTCCTCAACTACAAGGAGGGACTGCAGCCTCTCAGCCCATCTACCGCGAGGAGATGGCAGCGATAAGGTGGACTAGGCAGCTGGGAGACCTCTGCAGTGGCAACCCCTTCCCCAAGGGCACGCGAGGCAGAAGCCCCGAGAGCCAGTGGCCATGTCTAGTCCCTGGCCACCTGCCCTGGCCTTGGCACCACATGGGGGAGGCCTCAGCTGCCTCCAGCCCCAGCCAGGCCCCCGGGGTTTGCACAGCAGAGGGGAAGGCACCTGGCGAGGGGCTGGGGCAATACCTGTAGACGTGCTCCTCCTCGCTCGTGCGGGGACACGTTGAACTAACGCCGTCCTGGGGGACGGAGGCACTGGAAGCTTTGGCACTGGAGCTGTACACAGGTGACGGGGAAGGAGGCTGCAGGGCAGAGAATACTCAGGAGTCTGGTAGGACGAAAGCTTTCCCCCAGGGGTGGAAAGGGGTTGGGGGCCAGGAACAGTCCCGAGTCACTCCCAGGAGGCCCCTGCTCACAGTCAGTCTCACCAGGGAATTTCCACGCTCTGGTGGGGAGACCGGTGATTAATGCGTGGTTCACTGCCACCGCCCACCCCACACCGCGCCCACGTGATAGGTGGAAGAACAGCGTCAGGTTGGGGAAAGCTGGACACTTCCTAGCCCTTCTCCCCCTTCCCCTAATTCTATCTTTCCTCTGGCTCCCCAAGTCCCTGCCAGGGATGCTCCTTTATCCCCCCCCCCCCAAAGACTCTGGGTGCTCCCCAGTCCCTGTTCCCTTCTTACCTGCTGGTGGACGAATCGGGGGCCGCTGGGTTGCCACTGGTCTAAGGGGTCAAGAATCGTGCCATTGAGGGCCTCGCTTGATGGGGGTGGGGGGACAGGGGGTGGCACTGCAATATCCTGGTATGTGTGGTTTCCAGTTGGGTATGAGTAGGGGGTCTCCTCTGACAAGAACACGGGCCGTTTGGAGATGTGGGAAGTGGTGGACTCCAAGTCTGCCAGGAGGGCGTCTGCAAAGAGAAGGGAGAGAGGGAGTAAGAACCAGGCTCCTGGGAACTCTCCAGGGGCAGTGCCCTCCCTGCGTGCACCCTAAGAGTTAAGGACTTCTGAGCACCTGCCCCACCCATGGGAGAAATGACCAGCCTCTGGACAGGAAGATTCCAACCCAGACCAGCCTAACGAGGAACCAGCTACCAAGGCTGCCCTTCTGCCCTGACTCAAGCCTGGAAGTGTTCTGGTGGCTCCTGGGGCTGCCCCTCGGGGCTCTCCTACCTCTGGGAGTCGGGCACCTGGCACTGTGCTCCCAACAGGGCTGGACGGCTGGCTGGCTGCAAGTGAGCGCGGCCTGCCTGGCACTCAGTGCTCTGACTCTGCAGGGCAGTGCAGGAGGACGGGCGGGAGGGGCCCCACGTCACGGGGAGGGGCCCAGGCACTGCCAGAGCGGAGTCTTTCTCAGCCCCCAGACCGAAGGGAACCCGTGGGCTGGTACCTGGCCCCCCCCACCATGTGGAAGCAGAACCCCCTGGCTCCGAGCTCCTCCTGCGAGTACCGGTGATGGGGTGAGGTGTGTGGGGAGGTGGGGGCTGGAATGGGGCTGGTACCGTGGTCCCCACCCCCTCAGCAGAGTGGAGCGGGGGGCAGGGGGACAGGACTGCTCTGTCGGCTGTTTCTGCTGAAGCCTGGCAAGCAGCCCGGCCCGGAGGCTTCAGGGCCCCACTCTTCAGCTTTTAAGAGCAGCAACAAGGGAGCTGAATCGGCCCTCGAGAGCAGGTTCCCATTACCCTGGCACCAGGCAGCCAGTGGGGGGCCCTGGATCTCCCCAGCCTCCCAACAAGAAGGTGCAGCTGGAGAGGCAGGCATAGGAACTGCTGCCGTCCCCCAACCTCACCACCCCTGCTTCCTGGGACCCTCCACAGCCCCACCCCCTACAGCCCCGGGTGTCCCGCCCTCATTCCTGCCCAGCTCGCAGCTCACTCATCAGCTCCCTGGAGATCCGCTGGGAGTCGGAATACTGAACCCCAGCCTCAGGGACACTCATCAGGCCAGCCCTGGCTGTGAGTAACAGCCATTTCCCTGGAATTCCGATCCTCCCTTCCCTGGTGAGGAAACAGGCTCTGAGAGGTGAAGGGACTTGCCACAGATAACACAGCTAGTGACTGATGGACTCCTCAGAAGCCTCCAACTCCAAAACACCAGCCTGCAAGAGGCTGCCGTGATCACAGGAGGATGCCATATCTAAAGAGTACAACTTCCTGAATGTTGGGTCCAAGCTCTGAGGGGTCCCAGTCTAATGCTCCCTTGGCCCCACCCCCACCCGGAGCAGGGCCTGGGTCTGCGCACCCACAGCTGCCAGTCCCCACAGCTGCCAGTCGCTTGCCCTGCTCTCCTGACCCTCAGGGCTGCTCACACCTACCCAGGCTCCTGCCCAGATGATTGTTCCGAAGGCCAGAGCCCTAGAGCCAGAAGCCCTGCCCAAGTCTCCTTCCAACTTCCGGGGCAGGCCAGTTCCTGCAGCCCCCTCCCCCTCCAGGTCCTTTGGAGGAGCTCTGACTTCCTCTCTCCAGCAAACCGGAACTAGAGGGAGTCGGTGTGTGACTAGGTGACAGCGGAAAAGGAACCGTTGTCCAGGGCAAATTCCAATGGCTTCTACACTGCTACACCTGCTGCCTTAGCTTCACACTCTGTCCCCATTTCCTGTGGGCCCAATACAGCAGGGTGGGGTCCCTCTTTCACCAACCAGGGCAGAGCTGGTGAGGAAACCCCAGATGGCTCCCCAGCTCAAGTGATAACAGTAACAATGCAATAAATGGTAAAAGGAGCAGCTCCCGTTCTGGTGCCAGGAGCGTCACCTGCAACACCGCCCTACCTCCTCATGACCACACTAGCAGAGAGGGTAAAACTGAGGTTCATGTCCCCACACTGCCAAAACTGGTCCAAGTGACCAAGCTGGGATCTGAACCCAGGTATCTTGAGCTCCAAAGCTCGAGAAGAGAAATGGTGAACTTGCCCCTGCAAACCATCCGAAGCAGGGACTCGGCCCACCAACCCACCAACCGCATCAACCCCCCTCACCCCTTCAGGCATGATGGGATCCTCAGTAAAGTCTAGGCAGTTCATTACTTTGACGGGCTCTTTCTAACACTGGGGCACAGGTTGGGTGGACTGGTGGTAAGAGGGTGTGGTCCTGGGGACAGAGACAAAAGATCACAAAAGATCCTGGCTGGAGTCCAGCCAGGCCTGAGTTCAAGTCCCAGCAGCTCTGTCTACCTAGAATCCATGGCCACACAGCCGACTGCTTAGCTTCTTAAGCCTCAGTTTCCTCAGTCTGCTGAGATGAGTAACTCCTGCCTTGTAGCACTGGAGTAAGATTTACATGAGATAGCATAAGCTAAAGTGCATTGAAACTGCAAATATCAGATTTTATTTGCTTGGTGAAATTCAGAAAAAGATCTTTCTCCAAGGAGAACAGGACACAAAGCAATGACTTGTCCTCCTCAGTCTTAGAATCTGGGTAAGATGTGAAAAAACCTTGAAGAGGAAAGGAAAGTAATGAAGTAGCATTCAAAGTGAACTATGTGTAGATGTCAGAGAGAGGACACTTTGTTTTCCATCTTTTCCCCAACTTTTCTCTGAGTGAGAGGGATGCCAGCACCGAACCTCCACAAGCCACAGGGTCCCTGTTTAGCATAGCTTCCTCTCTTCCTGCCCTTTGTCGTTGCCTAGTGACCTAGAGAGGACTTGGGTTCACTGTCCCCCCAAACCCCCCATCAGCCAGGAGGCAGCCAGGGAGTAGACTCTGAGCTCTCCTTTGATCCCTGTGAGTACAGATGCCTACATCTATCCACAGGTTACGAAATGGATATGGGCTAAGGTTGCCTGGAAAGCTCAGCAAGCTCCTCCCCTGGCAGACTAAGGAGTGCAGGAAGGAGTTCATTAGCAGGTGGTGCCCCATTCCAGGAGGGGCAGCTCCCTTAGTTTTCAGCTACAGGTAGCCCCTGGTGCCCAGCTCTAAAGACCCCAGGGGCAGGCTCAGAGATTCCTTTGCTCAGAAGCCAAGGAAGGCATCAAGCAGCCCTGCCTTCAGAGAAAATGGTACTCACTGCAGTACTGCAAGACCCCAGGCACAATCTTCTTCCCACGTGTTCTAGGGACACATTCCAGACACCTGCCTAGAAGCAGTGGGGTCTCCTCGTTCAGGCTCAGGGAATGCCTCAGACATCTTCTGCACCACTCCACTGAAGTTCTGGGTCCAGGCCTGAGACCCGCGGGACATGCAAGCGCAGTGGTGACCACCCAAGTCACCCTGCAGGAGGAAACTCTCCCTGGGGCTTTTCATCCCCTTTCTGGAAGAAACCACCCTGAATTCTGCAGCCTTTTGGCCCCTCTGAGCGGGCTGACAAGGGCCCCCCACCCACCGCAGGTGGAACGTGGGGGATGGCGGTGGGGGCTCCCCTCTCGGGGCTGGGGGGTAGGCTGATGGCGGTGCAGCTGAGCCCAGCCTGCTGGGTGCAAAGTCCCCAGCGGAGCAAGAGAGAGGGCCTCCTCCGCTGACCACCAGAGGGCGCTACTGGCCCGCCGGCTCCGGCCGCCGACAGCAACCGCAGGTAACCTCGCGCAGTCACAGAACTTTCGAACCGGGGAAGACCCGGGAGCCCTTGACCGTGGGCTCACTGGAGTTTGATTCCCGAGAAAGGTCGGTCGAACTGGAGAGACGGAGCAGCCAACGAGGAAGAGCGCGAGGCGGCTTGGCTGCCAAGGCCCGGGGCCGTGCCTGGAACTCTGGACGCGGCCCGCGGAGCTCGGGGCTCTCTGGGGCCCCGCGGGGACGCCCGCCCCGCTTCACGAGCAGTCGGGACTGCTCAGCACGTCTTTCCCGGGTCCCAGCGACGGGCTGAGCGGAATCCTTGGACTGCGGCCTGGAGGGGGTTAAGATGCGCCCCCCGCCACCGCCCCGGGAGGGAGGGAACCGAGGGGCCGGTCAGCCCGCATTCCGGGGCGAATGCCGCAGCTGCGCCCCTCGCATGCCTATACCAGCCCAGGGGCGCACGACGAGGGCACCCCTCATCTCAGCCCTTTGGCGAGGCTCTTTCAGCTGAGGTAGAAGTGCAGGTCTACCCGCCTCCCCCCGGCTCCGTAACCCCAACCCTTTCCCCCCAGCCCAAAGCACTAGGGCAGCTGGAGCCCCAGCTCCCGTCGCACTACTAAAGTGGGGGATGTCCCCCAGGGCCCCAGCTCTGGGGACTCAGGCTGACACCCTGACGCCGTGAGCTCCCAATAATAGGTTAAAGACCATCAATGGCTCCCTTACACCCCAGTTCTGGCTGCAGCATAGAACCAGTTCAGGCTTGTCACAGGCTTCTTCCCACTCTGAGCACCCCACCCCACACACACACACACACCACCACCACCACCACCACTTCTTAGTATTTGATAAGCTGTCAAGACCAGAGGCCCGGCAGGTGCCAAGATAAAGGTCCATCCACCCTAGGCAGGACAGGGGAGGGGGGGACCCAGAGCTATTACATTCCCTGGGCCCACTAGATGATAGACCTCACATACAGAGGGGACTCTGAGTCACATGAACAGGCTGTTTAACTGCTAGTTTCCTTTCTGTCAAACGGGAATTCCACCATCTTACTGGAGTAGGAGTAAGGATTAAATGAGAAAGTGGATATAAAGTGTCTACTTAGCACAGCAGCTGGAACGCAGCACCCATCACGCACTCAGTAAATGGGAGTTGCTAAGTAGATGGGAGGTCCCTCTCAGAAGTCTGGAGAGCTGAAGGGAGAGAGAAAGCACCTCCCCACACCATGGGGCAAAGGATGCTACAGTCCAGTCCTTAGACTAGCAAGAAGGGGCACAATTCTGGCCAAAACAAAGACCTCCCAGAGAAGCTCCCCACCGGGTCCTCCCCCATACCCACGCTGGGGCAGGTGAATGCCGAGTGTGGCAGGCTGCCCTCCCATACCAGCCGTCCCTGGGACCCTCTGCCTTTTGCCCTCCCTGGCAGCCCTGATAGAACTAGAAGAGGTCTGATCTTTGAGCAGCTCCCAGAACCAGGAGCAGTCAGGGAGACCCTATCTCCATAGACCTGACGGTCTTGAAGCCTACAGGAGAAGGGGCCCACAGTAAGAATGCAGTGCAATCTTTTCAAGACCGCTCACCCACCTTCTTTCCGCAGGCCGGGGTTTAATTCAGCTTTCATCACCCCAGGCAGGGGCTGACCCAGCTGAGCTTACAGGGAGAGGTAAGGAGCAGCCAACACTGCCAGGAAAGCGCCACCTCAGGCAGCGAGGGGCTGCCATAGCACAAGGGCCTTCCCAGCAGCCCAGGGCCAGCTGCCCATCCCCGCCATTTAACTCCCAGCAGCACAGCACCACCTCCACAAGCCCCCTCCCCAAAGCACAGAGAAGCCCAGCCTTACACCTGCATATCCCATTGGGCCCAGAACTCGGCTAGAGAGGTTCAGGGCCCCTGCTGACCACCTGAGGCCCTCGTGCCGCGTGCCAGAGCAGCTGCCAGGCCTCGGTATAGCTGCTGGAGCTCAGGGCTCTAAGCAGTGAGCGGGGCTGGGCCCTTACTAAGGAAGGAGCTATGTAAACACCAGGGCTGGCTCAGGGATGGTCCCATCTCAGCCCCTTCGGTGAGACTCTTCCAGATTAGGAAGGAGAGCAGAGCGCTGATCCCCAGGAAGGCGGCTCTCCCCCTTCCCCCGGCCCCAAGTCCTCATCCCTCCCTCCAGCCCAGAGCACTTGACCAGTTAGAGCCAAGGTAATCTAATCCGCAGCGGGGTGCTTTTACTTGGTGAGTAACTCCCCAGGAATGGGGAGCTGGGTATATTTATCCTGATAACCGCCCTAGGAGGAAAGGCAGATCCGTGGCCAGTAAGGGCCGACCCACAATTAGGCCGGACCCGCTGTGCCCCCACCCTGTCCCTAGTCAGGGACCAGGGCCGGGCACTGACTAGGAACTCAACCTCCTGCAGGGACCTTCCCTGCCAATTTGGGTTCTTGTCAACTGACTGTCTCCTCTCCAAGAATTAAGCTCTGGGGAGCAGGGACCTTGTCTGAATTGCTGGATGCCAAATCCGCAGCAGCCGGAATGACTGGTTGAATGACAGAGGGACTGTGCAGAGGAGGAGGATGGGGAAGGAGCAGTAAGCAGAGAAAATGGCCAGTGCCCAGAAGGAGCCAAGACGCCAGGATCCTAGGCTTAGCCCGCCGGGTGCGCTCCCTTATCACTGGTGCTAAAACGGGCAGAACCCAGTTTGCCCCCATTTCTGGTAGCAAGCTCTGAGGAGATAATGTGATGACCAGGAAGATGTATGTAGAGACTCTGAGCTCCCTGTCTCAATCCAAGATATTGCTATTATTTGAGTCCTGGGCAGGAACTGCTCTCCCCAAGGGGAGGGAGAAGAAACGATCAATAACATAGCGTCATTTAAATATTTAATGGCCATGCCTGGAGGTTAGGAAGACTCAGCCACTGATTCTCCTGCACTGACTCATGCCTCACTCAACAGGAATTGCCATTTTACTCTCACAGCCCTGAAGGAAGTGTGGGCTGGGGGTGGTGACACAGAGGAAGCGCAAGGGAGAAGGCCAGAGAGGTTTCCAATCTGCCACTGGGGGAGGCGGGTGGTCCTTCAGATAAGGCATTTCTTTCCCTGGGCTTCCTCCAGCATCACAGGAGGGTGGTTTCCTGTCTGCTGCAGGTCCTTTCTTGCAAAGTTTGCCCCAGCGTGAGCATGCCGTGCCGGCAGATTCACTTTCTTTACTGGGTGCCTGGCTGGTGCCCAAGGCTGCAGGGCACAGGTAACTGGAGACCCGAAAGAATAAAGGCTGAAATGCAATTCCAGAGGTCACCCTGGCCCCCACCGGGGGCCCACCCATCAGGCCTCTGGGCTGCCGCAGCTTCCCCAGGAGGCCTGGCTCAGGACACCTCCACCAGTCTGCCCAGGGCTGCGGGCTCAGGAGCACCGGAAGGACCGCGGGGCTCTCTTACATCGTAAATAACTCATCTCCGGCCAGGATGGGGGGGCCTCCCCCGCTTCCCTCCCCCACCAGAGAGCCCAGAACGCTGTGGGCGCGTGTCCACGGTCAGATTTCAGCCCTCTGCGGGTCACCCGAGCACTCTGAACCTTTTAAGGTCAAGTCTACGCCCCACCCCAGGCCCATCCCACAGTTCCTTCAATGGGTAAAAGAGGGATTTACATACAAAAGGAACTCAGGAGGCCCAAGTGCTGGAAACTTTCTCAACTGTTCCAAATCTACTCAGATCTTTTCCTCGAATCAGGCTCTCAGAGCCGAGTTGTTCTGTTGCAAAGCAGGGCGGCTCCTTGGGCCTCTTCTTCCTTGCTAATCACCAACAGAGGTTAGGAGGGGCTCAGAAGTGAGTCATCGCCCCACAGAGACCCGAACAGAAAGTTCAAAAGTTTGCCTGTTCCAGGGATGAGCTGTGTCCTTCCGGGATGGTTGTGGATTTCACAGCTCCAGGCACCCACTCTGCAAATCAAGTTCCCAACTAAGAAACGGAACCCAGGATGACCACCAGGCAGGTCGGCACTTCCCCTTTCTTTTTTCCTTTTTTTCCCATTTAGGGAAATGACAATTGGGTCGTTTCCCTAAATGGCTCGCCCACCTGACACCCCCACCCCCATTCCGAGAGAGATCCACTAAAGGCTCCGGCCCTCTTCTAGCCCCCCACGTGTCACTGACTAGTCAACAGCTCTCGCAAGGCCCCTCCCCAGTACTTTTTTTTTTTTTTCTGACGTACGGGGTCCGGGGATTGAACCCGGGGCCTCATATGTGGGAAGCCAGTGCTCAACCACTGAGCCACATCGGTTCCCCTGAGTTGGTTTTTTCGCTTGTTTTGCTTGTTGTTTGTTTTTGTCTCTTCAAGAGGCACTGGGAACCGAGTTGAGCAGGTTAAGCACGCAGCCGACAACTTGGACTGGAGTCAAAGCCCCGCTTAGCCCCTGCTGGACACCCCCCAGTCCCCGGTTCTGGATTCTCCGCACTCCACCCCTTCCCGCAGGCGTGACCCTCTTGGAGCCCAGCTCACCCCGCCGCACAGCCCCCACCTGGGCCTTTCGTGGAGGGCTTGAGGGACAAGGCACACAGCCACAATCCTTACCTGCGGGAGGAGGTCGGCCCCAAACTAGCCTTTGCCACCGCCTCTAGGCCCCTGACTCCAACAAGCCTCTCCAGGCAAGTGGGGCTTCCCCTTCCATTTTCCCAACTGTATTCTCAAGACTGAATGTGTCCCCAGAGCATCTCCTGGTTTAAGCCTCTCACCCTGGAATACCATACCCCGAAGGGATAGATGGAGGCCAGTGGCACCCAGAAGCCACCTCAGGAGAAACCCAGAACACCTTCTGAGGATCAAATTTACTCAGGAGTAAGACATTTAAGCCATTGTTGTAAATTAAAAGGAAGGCTACATTATGGAGCAAAATGCAAATGAGTCATAAAATAAAAAGTGAAGTACAAGCTGGTGGTTGCACATTATGAATACACGAAATACCAATACGTTGTCTATTTTTAAACAGTTAATTGTATGCTGTATGAATTCCACCTAAATTTTTTTAAAAGTGAGGTTCAGCGGAGCGGGTGTAGCTCAATGGTTGAGAGCCTGCTTTGGCACTTACGAGGTCCCAGGTTCAATCCCCAGTACCTCCTGGAAAAAAATAAACAAATAAAATAAATTTTAAGTGAGGTTCAAAGAGACTGCACATCCACTGGGAACTGAGGTGAACAATTCCAAGCACCACCACAAAGCCACCCCTGTCCACACCAGATGTGGCTGCTCTGGACTCGCCAGGGGCTTTGTGGGTCACGCGGCTCTCTATTTCCTTTTGGCATCCCACCCCGCATGGCAGTGTGACAGTGTAAAGAACAGGGGCTCCGAACAGTGAGGCAAGGCAGATGGGTTCAAATCCTCCACTCACTAGCCTGGGGGACATGAAGAAATTTCCTTGACCTGAGCTTCAGTTTGCTCAGACACCTCATGGAGCACATGGTGAAAAAGGGTGCCAACTCCATCACAGCAGCTGTTGACAAAATAAGTATGCGCCTCCTCTCCCCTCCCACTCTGACATAGAGGAGATACGCGATTAATAAATCCACATCAGTGATGGTGGTACCCCTCAAGAAGGGGAGAGGGAGGAGCCGGAGCCAGGGGCTGAGGCCAGGAACCTCAGGAGCTGTGGCAGGGCCATCACTAACTTGGGCCTGGTTGCTGAGCCAACGACTGACCTCTCCGCCGGGCCTCCGGTCCATTCCAAGGCCCCCTCAGAGTGCAGCAGCTGAGCCCAGAAGCCGCCAACTCATTCCTTAGCAAGGACAAAGGCAAAAGAAGGAGATGCAGGGCTCCAGCACTGCCTCCCCCCACCCCCCCCCAAACTCAATTGCCGGGAAGTCCCAGCTGTCTGTGGCTCTGAACCCAGAATCATGACAATAGAAGGAACTGCCAAGCTCCACAGAAGCTCTTCAGCCTCTGACCTCCCCGAGAAACAAGCTCAGGAGGGAAAAGGCGACGCTCCTGCTACTGAGGCTCTGAGCCCAGCAGAGTCCCCAAAAGGGACCCAAAGACGGGCCACATGGGCAGAAAGAATCTCAGGCAGGGGAGTGAGGAGGAGAGGAGTGAAGCCACCCATCCTGAGCATCTCCTAGGAGCCAACTCCCAACACCCCATTTTACAGATAAGGGCCCCTGCCCAGAGCCATTAAACGAGCAGGCAACTGCGTTCTTTCCCTGACGCTCTGTGACAGGGAGAGGGGCCATCGTTGTCAGCACCCTCCCACATTCTGCCGGTGACCACTGCCACCAGCCCCGGAGCCTCCTGGAGGAATCTGACAGGGCTGGCTGCCCCACCAGTCCTGGGCCCAATGAGACCCTAGCAGTGGCACGTGGAGTTCAGGCATTCAGAGAAGGCTGGACCACACCAGCTTCCAGCCTAACTCGCTGTACACGATCGACTTGCACGAAGTGCTTTCCTCCTGCACTAAGCTGCAGGATGCAAGACAGCGCAGCCCAGGCACTGCTCTCCGACCTCACTTCCGGCCAGGCAGCCCTCTTGTCTGGACAAGAGGGAGGGGCCTGGACCATCTGTCCCGGGGCATGGATAGATAAGAGGCCCCTCGGGCCTCACCAGAAACAGGCAGAGGCAGCCTGAGGATCATCAAGAGACAGACAGGCATTCAGGGGCTTTGCTGTAGGCACCAAACCAGGCTATGGAGGGAGAACTAAAGAGACAGGTGGCAGAGGCCCTCCAGCCCATAGCGTCAACGTGGAGCTGCCTCTGATGGACAGCCACGGGTCTTACCCAGGCACTGGCTCTACTGAGCAAAACCTGTGTAAATGCTGTTCCCACCTCCCCCACATCTGTGGGGGCAAGAGGATGCACAGTGCACAAGCATTCTGGAGAAGCACAATCCTCAACCTTGGGCGGTCCTTGGCCGTGGTTCTCAATCCTGGTGTGCAATCGGCCAGGAGGCTAGCAATGATAAAGTATCAACACTTGAAACCGATTTGCTTTTACTTTTAAAAAATAAACTGAAGGAGCAGCAGTTGCTGCTCCCATGCATGCTGCTCTTGCTCAATAAAACTCCCTTTTTGCTTAAAAAAAATAATAAAAAATAAGCTAAGTGGGTTCAAGATTACTAACTGCCAGCCCCACTTACATGCGTTCCAAAACGCTTTCCAGAGTCATGGCCAGTGCAGAGAATTGCACAGAACCCCAACACACCCTTGGGCAGGAGGATGGACAAGCCATGGTCCTTATCTGCCACGTGAGTCATCTGTAGGGGTATGTCGCGGTGGAACACAAGCTGGAAGCACTCACTTCCTTGGATGGTCAGCAGCTCTGAGAAGGGGCAGATGGGAGAGAACAGTGCCAGGGCCAGCTGCACCCAGAGTGCCCACCCCGGCTGGCCCCCAGTGATACACTTCCCTTGAAGCACCTAAGTCTCCCAGCCCCCAGCCCTCTCATCTCAGTCTGTGCGAGTTTTATAAGTCACTTGCTGAGTTCAGGGCTCTAGCCGATCCTGGGGCCACATGAGAACTGATGTCAGCACAGACTGTCAGCACCTCCTGAATGAGGGGACCACCACCCCCAGGGCCCAGCTCCTCTGAGCTCCGGGGGCTCACTGCCCACACTTGCCTGCAACAGCCTGCCAACCTGACCTGAGGACTTGGTGGGTCGGTGCCGCTGACCCACAGGACTAGGAGGATGCGTCCTGCCGGCCTCGTGGCACCAACCCTGGGCTCAGGAAGGCAAGACACATTCTCCCGAAGCCTATCCTCGCAGATTCTCTGCAATGGGAAACTTGCCTCCTCCTAGACAGGGAGGGAGGAGATGAGGCCACAGCCCTCATGGCTTTGGCTAACCAGAGTCACACTGGGAAACCACAATAGAAAAAAAAAGGAGAGAAAAAGAGGCTTTTCTGAGACAGAAAGCATCCACAGAGGCCTCTGCGCTTTCAGTCTAGCCAGCAGGACTCACGTAGGTACACCAAGGTGCAGAGGAGAGGGAGAAGGTGGGAACAGAGCCCGTACAGGACCCTGGAGTTGCCGGGAGGTGCTCCACCAACCGCAGAGCTGAGGCAATGAGCCACACTGCTGCCAGGCCTCCTGGGGCTCCTGTGCCTGGGGCTCCCGCAACAGAGGGGGCTCCGGCTTCGCTTGGCTGGCCTCCAGCCACCAGGACCAGCTGGATACAGCAGAAGACTGACGGGGGGAGCATGCACCTTGGCTTTGATTTGGATTTTCTTGGGGGAGGCACTCCTGGGCTCTGGGAATGCAGCCGAGCAGAGCCAGAACAGACGTCCATCATGCCCAAAAACATGGCACAGGAAGTCCTCAACACACACACACAGAGTTTCCAAAAAGTTTGTTTGGAAGTGAGACCGTGAGCCGTGGAAAATGTCTTCTAATAGAAACAACCCTCAGAGGGGGGATCTGAGTGACTCTTGAGGGAGACTATTGCTCTCACCAGTTCCCCAGATGCTCCATCCTGCACTGTCTGCAGGGCAGGCATTCTCATCTGAGGCACCTGAGCCCCACCATCCCACACCCCCACATGCCCACTAGGTGTCCAGCAGGGTGCTGTGCCCTAGGGGTACTGCTGGCACACACAGTTCCACGTGGACTGCCCAAAGACTGGACAAGAAGTCCCAACTGTCCCAGCATCAGGGGCCTCATGGTTAACTGGGCAACCTCTGAACAATCTGTCAGTGGGGACTGCTGCCTTTCCTTCTGTCTGTCTTTCCATCCAGACAGGCCATGGTCACCAAGGAAGTCAGTCGGTGAGCTGATCAAGCCCCACCCCACTACTGCCCTTTCTGACACCACTTGGTTCCCGTTTTCAAGAGCTGAAGTTTCTGTCCTCTCCTATTTGGCACTAAAGGCTATGTCCACCTCCATGGGCACCATCCCACAGTGGGGATTGCTGGCAAGGAAGGAGGGTGCCTGGCCTCACTCCATTTTCTTTAGTTGAGGTAGAAGCTGGGATGAGAGGAGTCAAATCTCACAGACTGAACAATGACTCCTGTTTCCACATGAGAGAGACAGACTACAACCCAGGCCCAGAGAGCAGGCCCAGCACTCCCACCTGGGGTCCAGGTCCTCTGAGGAATGGCCCCAGGGCCTCTGTCCCCCTTCAGACAAGAGCAGCTCGGTGTGGAGTGGCAGGAACTACCTGCAGCCTCTGCAGGTGGCAAGCAGGAGCCCAGGGAGTGATGGGCGGCCGGGCAGAGGCCGGGTCCTGAGGCCCAGCCCGACACAGACCCATGTGTGCAGATCCTGTCTTCCCTTCTACCTGATGTCATGGTTCCATTCCTCTCCAGACCTGCCTATCTTTTTGGTGAAATAGGAATCATAAATGGCTGAGATAATCTCGAAAGATCTCTTTCAGCAAAAACCCCAATTCTTCCCTGATTCTTCTCCTTCTAGAGCAGATCCTAGCAGCAGGAGGATCAAGGGAAAGGGGGGTGAGAGGAAGCAACGACAGAATATAGGGCAGAGGTCACCATCTGAGTCCCAGTGGAGGTGATTGTGCTTTTTAAGAAATCTGAGTTAACCTTCAAAACATCGGGAGCTGTCACATAAAAGGGAGGATTTCTGGCTTCTCTTGAGCAGGGACCCTTAGCAATAGCCACCCCCTTTGGATGCAGCATGAATTCTAGTTCTCTTTCTTTTTTCACCCACATCCTTCAGTCATAGCACCTCCCTGGCCCTGGTGAATTTACAACATAGTGTAGCATGGGTTTTGCAGTCAAGCAACTTGGGGTCAAGCCCCAGTGTTTCTGCTCACTGGCATTTCACCTCTTTGGGCCCAGTTCTCTCCTGTATAACACAGGTGTCATAGCAGCCCCTTATATCATGGGGCTTGTGGGACTGTGTACTCCCATACCTCGCACATGCCATTTGAAGGAATAAGTAAGATGACTGTGAAGCAGGCCTGGCATTTCTTAAACACACAGTCCTTACATAGTTAGTGCCCACCTTGCAGGGGACACCAGGTGACAGATGGGAGCTGAGTACCTGCCCCACCCACAAAGATGACGTCCCTAACCGCCCCATCTGAGCAGGTGGGAGAACACCCAGTACCTTCAGGTCACTAGCAACTGCACAGAATGCGCCCTTCAAGGCGCATCCCAACACACTGCCCCCAGATCCATCACACCCATCTGTTAATATACCAGGGCTAGACCCTCAGTCTCCGTCACCAAGGACAGCTTGGCTAAAGCTGAGAGCCCCATGTAGGACTCAACCAAAACAGATCTCTCCCTGGCTTCAAAGTCAAGTGGGAGCACCGGGGGTCCCCGAACTTGGGGTGTAGGGAGCTCAGTGCACCAGGCCAGTGGAGAGAAGGACACTGCTGATCCTGCCAGGAACCAGCCCACAGTGCCATCAGCTCCCAAGAGTCTGAGTCCCGAGGAAGGAGCCCAGGTGGGCTTGGGTAGTTCTCTCACTCCTAACTCTACCCGAGGGCCTCAGACTTTGGGGCATCTTCAATGATGGCCTGCCCAGGCCTGGACTCTCTCCGGAGGCCCTGTGTACCGGTCAGGACAAGTCCCCGCCTGCAGTGTGGCCTGTGCCTGGCCCCATAGGCCTCCCTCCTTCCGCTGACTCAGTTCAGCTCCCCATCCCCTGGGGCACCAAGACGCCTTACTCCTCTTTCTTCACTTTCCCAAAGCAAGGGAAGAGAAGAGCACCCACAGGGAGGGGTCTGTGAACCACCGGGAATTACACCCAAAGCTTCATGTGTGCGCGAGGGAGACGATTCCAATACTGGTGGTCTCATAGGGACTGGGAAGCCACTAAAGCAAGACCACCGGCGTGGACCAGAGCCGACGGTGCACCACCCTGCAGCCGCATCACACGCTTGACCCTCTGAACACAAGCCTCAGTGCTTGGGCTGAAACGGCGTCTTCTTCCCCTCATTCCCAGAATGGGATCTGTCCAGGCACTGACCCAGGCAGTATACACTCTCCTCTCCAGCAAAACCACCTCAGGCTGGGAGGGACAAAACAGACTCGGCTTCTCTTGGGCATCCAAGGCTCTATGAGCAGTCAAAGGCACATGAGGGAGCCCGTCATAAGCAAGGGAGGGGGTCATCAGAGGCCCTGAAGAGTGCCACGTGGTGGCAGGCGGGGCGAGGGGTTCTGGGCAGGGGAAGGAGCAGAGACATTGGGACAGTGCCCAGAGAGGGCTGGAGCGCAGGACAAGGTCTGAGGGCCTGCTCGGGAGGCCAGCCATGTCATCAGGGGAGCGGCAGGACCTGGCTTGCACTTGAGAGCATTTGGGTGGGGCGTGCAGGACAGGGTGCAAGGAAGAGCACTCGATTGGGGGGGGGTACACCAAGAGCTACAACTCTCTAAATAAAACTAAGTAAAATCCACAAGACCTAGTAATTGAGAGAACACGGAGAAGGAGAGAGTGTACAGGATGCCTCCCCTGCTGGTTTCTTGTGGGAATGGATGAAACACCCACCAGATGAGCCAGGGAAGACAGAAGCAGGGCCGAGGGGGAAAGGGTGTCCTGGAGGGGCAGGGGAGGGGTGACAGGGCAGCAAGGGCCCGAGGCAGGTGGGAAGAGGCCCAGCCCAGGGCTACCCGAAGCCTGCCCCTTTCTTTTTCCCTGGCCAAGTCACCTATGAATCCCACGACTAGGCCCAGAGAAAAGCAGTTTAGGACATGATATGGTGTGGCCACTCCAGTCTGCTCTTAAAACAAGCAGTTCTCAGGAGAAGCTCCCTGGTGGATGTAGCCCGTCCCGGGACCCAGGAATTCGCAGAGTGCCCAGGAACACTGGGGGTCCTGTCCCTCTCCCCACGCCCCCTCAAGTCTGCCTCTGAAGTCCAAATAGGAAGCTAGTTCCATCCCCAACAGCCCCCTCCGGGAGGAAGAGGGACTAGGCCAAGCGCGTTATCAGAGGAACCAGGTCCTTCCTGCTACAGAAGCATGCAGCTCCCTGCTAGGGCCGGGCAGGCCCAGGATGCAATCTCAGGCTCCAACTCTCATGGAAAGGCCCAGAGTGCCCCCCAGCTCCCTTGCCTAGCCGAGCCCAGAAAGAATATTCACCAACAGAGCTCACCATCTGTCCAGAGGAGCACGGAGGGGCCCTCTCAGCTGTGCTGGCAAGGCCACCCGTGAAAGGCCATCCACCGAGGAGCAAGAACCCCACCTGGCCAGAGCCTTCCTCAGTCTTGGTCAGCTTGTTAGACCCAACTGGGAGGACGCAGGATGCCAAATCCTAGCCAGCACACTTGGCCTGTGCACACACGCGCACACACATACCAAGCCTTCTCCTCCCCGAGCCTCTGCTCCTCCGTCTTCTTTATTTTTTTATTTTTATTTTATTTATTTATTTATTTTCTCCGTCTTCTTTAGCTTGCTAAATCCTTTCTTTTATTTATTTATTTATTTATTTATTTATTTATTTATTTATTCATTCATTCATTCATTCATTTATCCCCCCCTTGCTGCTTGTGCTCACTGGGTCAGCTAACCACGCCATGCGGGCGGGCTTGCCTTCACCAGGAGGCCCTGGGTTCATGGTAAACGGGAGCCCTACTGATTGAGCCACAGCCGCTTCCCGCTAAATCCTTTCTTATCCCTTGAGACTCACCGCAGTCCAGTTTCCTCTTCTGCAACAACTGGATAAAGATGCACTCTGCCCACCTACCAGGATTAGTGTGAAGACTAGAGGAGATGATAGATGAGAAAGTGCTTTGAAAACTACAGAAGGCTAAAGAAAAAGTAATGTGTTGCCTCTATGCTGGGAGCTTCTTCTGTAAAAGATTCGCAAACCTTATTATGAAGTGCTATCTACGTAAAGGACCAAGGTCCAGGACTTACACAAGCTCAGGGTACCATTTCCTCCAGGAAACCCTCCACGCCACCCTCCCCACACTGGGCTCGCGGCCCCTCCTCTGAGCTCCACAGCACCATGCACCTCTCCCCTCTCAGGGCACATATCAAACTGTCAGGCACTGCCTGCTCACTGCCCGTGTCCCCACCAGCCCAGGAACAGCCCCGAGCGGCAGGGAAAGTGCCTTGATCCACCTGCGTCCATCTTCATTTCCTCAGCACGGGGCAGTGCCCAGTACATGATAGGTGCTTGGTGGACGACTAGCCAAGCCCATCTGCTGCACGTTCGCCTCCCTGTTTAGTCCAGTGCTAACTGCTGGCCATCCAGCTCTCACTTCCCTTGCTGGGCCTTCAGGTTGTGGCTAAGTATTGAGAGGTCACGACATGCAAAGGACAATGGGAGAGAGCAACACATGAGGGCCAAGCTCTCCCTATGTTTCATTTTTTTTTTTTTTTTTTTACCGGGAGGTCCCAGGGATCGAACCCGGGTCCCTCCATATGGGAGACAGACGCCCAACCAGTTGAGCCACATCCGACCCCTCCCTATGTTTCTATCCCAGTAAATTTCCCATCTACTGTGATCCAGTTTCCTCCACCACCACCACCACCACCACCACCTCTCCCCAACCACCATCACCCCTACCCTGAAATAAAAAAAAAAAAAAAAAAAAAGAGAGGAAAACTCCACAAGTCTTTGTGGCTGGGGCACAGCCTCTTGCAGGTTCTTAAGGTTTAAACTTTCTGGGTAGCCTTTGTTGTTGAGGGAGGGGGAGACTGGAAGGTGGGCTCACAGAGGAAGGCAGCGGTGGGGGGCAGTTTCTGAGGACCCAGGGAGAGTCAAGGCCTGCAACTGAACTGCCCCTTTGCATGGTGCTAGGGAAGGAGGAGGAGGGAGGGCGTCACTAAGCTCCCAGATGAGAAGGAACAGGGAGACTGGCAGCCAGGGTTCTGCGGATCTTGGATCGACCCGTACCTCTCCCCGTGGAGCACAGGAGGCTGGAGACGTGAGCCAGAATGTGTAGATTTTGTGAAACATGGCCCCTGGAACGTGTTTGCTGCACCAACCCCAAGACTCCCATAGCCCAGAGCAACTGATAGCATCACTATCATGACTGTAAGACTGATGAGATGAACCACAAAACATGCATGGGACATTAGAAGACCGGATGGAAGCTCCAAGGGCAAGGAAAATGAGTTAGGGAAAGGAAAACAAGTTTTTGGAAGTGAAACTGAAAGGGAAGGAGAAAAATAATAATGTTTTGCAAACATTTTTGTTAATTTCTTTAGACTTTAAAAGGCCCTATTTACAAAGGAACAGGGTACCAGGAACAGTCAATTTGTGAGTAAATATAAAAGAATAACAATATTTTGTAGATTTTATAATATAGTAAGAAGTAAAATTTATAACAACATTAGCACAAAGGATGGGAAGAAGAAACGGAAATATATTGTTGTAAGGTTCTTACATTATCTGTGAAGTGGTATGATATGATTTGAAGGTAGACTGTGATAAGTTAAGCTCATAAACTATAGTGCAACCACTAAAAAATTAAACCAATAAAGTATAGCTAAGAAAGTCAATAGTGGAGGTAAAGTAGAATCCTAAAAAAATACTCAATTAATCCAAAAGGCAGCAGGAAAAGAAGAAACAAATGGCACAAACAGAAAATAAAATGGTGAAATGGCAGATAAATCCAACCATATTAATAATTACTTTAAACGTAAAGGGTCTTAACACTCCAATTAAAAGGCAGAGGTTGCAGAGCAGGTGTAGCTCAGAGGCTGAGCGCCTGCCTCGCATATATGAGGTCTTAGGTTCAATCCCCCGTACCTCCTTTAAAAAAAAAAAAAAAAAAGTTGCCAGACTGGATTAAAAATACAAGATTTAACATACACTGTCTAGAAGAAACATGCTTTAAATATAAAGACACAGATAGTTTAAAAGTAAAACAATGGAGAAATAGTTATCATGCAAATGCCAGCATCAAGAAAGTTGGAAAGGCTCCATTCATATCAGACAAGATAGGCTTCAGGCCAGGAATATTACCAGAGATAAAGAGGGACATTGCTTAACGATACAAGGTTCAATTCATCATGAAGACGTAATAATCCTAAATGTGTATTCATCCAACAACAGAGCTTCAAAATAAACAGCAAAACTTGACAGAACTGAAAGGAAAGAGACAAATCCACAGTCATAGCTGGAGATTTTAACTCTCTTCTGTCAGTAATTAAAAAGGAAGCCAGAAGAAGGTATAAGCAAGTAACCAAAAAGCTGAAAAGCAGCAGGAGAGCCACAGGAGTGCTGGTCTGAGGAACACAGAAGACCCCACCCAGGCCTTTGCTCACTGAAGCAAAGGGGACTGGGGGACAGCCAGGGATCAGGAAACGCTCCCTTCCTTCTGAAAAGCCCCTACACCTCCTCAGGAGGGAAGCACCTCAGCTCACGTCAGCTCACACCGTACTGACCAATGGTTTTCGGTCTATGACAGATCTGGGTAGGGGTCTCCCATACACCTGCATGATTGTCAATCCATCCGCACCACCCCCCCCAAGCACACTATATATGATGCACAGATGACTTTCACATACACAAAACACACACATACACACACAGCAGCCTTTTCTCCCTCTTCCTTCCCACTCCCCCCTCCTCCCAGTGGCACTTGGCAGCATCGCCCTGAGCAGCAAGTGGGATCACAACAGTTTCTCGTGTGCTCAAAGAGGATGCATGGGACAGTGGTCTAAGGCCAGACCCTGGAGCCAGGCTGCCCGGGTGCCAGTCCCAGCTCTGGCACTTACCAGTTCTTCGCCTTAGACAAGTCACTTAACTTCTCTATGTCTTAATGTCCTCATCTAAAAGAATACCTGCTTCATAGGGTTGTCAGAGGAAAAAAATTACATAACACAAGCAAAGTACTTAGAACAGTGCCTATCACAGAGTAAACATTATGTAAATGTTGGCAATTATTATTATTAGAATTATGTACATGCCCTGGAAAGATTTTACCTAACTACAGTAGAATGTTAATTGCAGTTCTTTCTGGATAATTATCTCTATGAGTGTTATTTCCTTCTTTGTGCATCTGTGTAGTTTTCAAAATTTCTACAATAAACAGGTATAATGCTGATAGTAGGAAAGCTGTTTAAATGTTAAAAGAAACAAGAATATTATTAATCCTTTTAATAAATATTTAAAACAACATAGAAAAATAAAACTTTAAAAACAATGAGGGATATGCATATCATATGCATGCTTATATATTTACAAATGTATAGAAAATGGTTCAGGAAGATACATACCAAACTGTTAACAGGAGTTCTTCCTGGTAGGAGAAAGAAAGAAAGGACTTTCACTTCTGTTCCTTTTTCATTTTTTTTTTTTTTAACTTTTTACATTAAACATGTATCTTCTTTGCTATAAAAACTTTTATAAAAGTAATAACGATATTGGATACAAAATGACTCAAGAAAGGTCCATAGAAAAAAGGCTTGAGGCTACAGTGTGGCAAGCATTATAGTTTTAGAAATAAGGCAAACTAGGGCCCAAACATTCCAAAAAACAGCAAAAAAGAGGGACAGACACAAGCCTGCTCTGCCACTAAGTGACCCAGGCAAGTCCTTTCTCCTCAGAGGGCCTCAGTTTGTCCATCTGTAACACAAGGGGGTGGACTTGATAAGGAATTTTCAAATGTTTTTATAATTTTATTTTCAAAAAATGTTAAAGCCACAAAACCCCTTTGGCAATTGCAATCTTAGATGGAAGCCCACCATACAAACCGATAAAAATTGGGCAGCTCTGACTGAAGAAGTGATGGGCCAGGGGCCCCCAACCGCAGAATTAAACAATGCCTAAAGCTTCTGTTCCTTTCCAGCTCTGGAAGCTCAGGAGTCTGAGAAAGAGTCAATCAGCCCAGAACCACAAAGAGGGATTACCCAAACAGAACAGCCACAGGGCAAGCCTCGCAGGCGGGAGAAGCAAGCAGAAGAGAGAGAGCGAGCCAGGACAGGAGTCTGGGAGTGAAGCCCAAGCCAGCGATGCTAAAGGGAGCTGCTACCAGCAAGGCCACCAAGAGCCAGTGGCCAGAGAACCAGAAGGGTCCTCTGGGAGCAGATGGGCTGTGACACCCTGGCCCCGAGGCCCCTACTGCGAGGTCAGGCAGGTAACAGCTGTCCCCAGGTCAATGATCCTGCTGCTCTAGGGATGCAAACAGGATGTTTGGAAACACAAGCACTAGTGACCACAGGAAGCCATGACAACCACCTCTAGGCGATGCGCCTCTTCTACCCCAGCTTGTTTCCAGACCAGCAGACCAGGCAAAAAGACTTTGAGCACCAAGTTCCAGGGAGAGAGAAGGGGCAGGGATTCTTGGACAGTTCAGAACACCTCAGAAGAGGCCACCTGAGGTGGTGAGGCAACGAGGCAATGAGCCCACCAGCCATCCCAATGGCTACCTTACCCCCAAGACGCAGCTAAGCTGACACTACTAAGGGGCGTCCAGTCCTAGGGACAGAGGACTTTCCAAGGTGGGCAGCACGTGATCACGTGAGCTCAGGAGGTCAGCCAATTCAGGTCTGGAAAGGCACGAGTGCAGTGTTCCAGGTGTCACGGCCACCCCTGAGGAGCCACCCCCAAGCTCATCAGAGATGAGGAACCACCTCAGCTGGCCAGCCCAGCCAGGAGCCCAGAGGGGAAAGGACAAATCCAGAGGAAACCCAGAGCGGGGCCATGGGACAAGCCCACCTCCACCTGAGCAAGGAAGAGGCATCTTGCTGGGAACAGAGAGGGGAAAGGCAAGCCAGGGCTCCCCAGGCCACTTCAAGCCCTGGAGAGACCACCGCTAGAAGGGCACAGAGGTAGGCGTGGCCATCCAGTTACTGGGCCAACCCCTAACTAATGGCTCTGCCTGCTCTGATGACATGACCACAGTTCAATGCTGCCCAGAAAACCAAACTCCCTTCTCTTCTGCAACTAGCAGCCTTGATGACCAGACCTGCCCTGGGAATCTGGACAGGTGTCATGGAGCATCCTTCCCGGCCTGCCTTGACTGGGGGAGACCCGCAGTGCTAGGAGAAGCCTGCAGACCTGGAAGCCGGGTCTCTGGGGCTACTTTCTCTGACCTCTCTCAAACGTAGTATTAAATAAGCTATAATATAAACTAAGCCACCAAATGACCTCTCCCCCAGCCACTTCCTCCTCAAAGCCACCAAAGAGGCCCAGGGGAAATGAAATGTCACAAAACCAAAACCAAAACCTAACACCAACGGCACTGATGCGCATCCATCTCACCTTCAAAGCAAGCCGCCAAATATTCTCTACCCCACAGGGCCAACATGAGTAGACCCAAGTCACATTCTCCTGGGACATAACGAGAATGTGCATCCTCCCCAGGCAGACGGCCAACCAGGCACATGTGCGTGAAATGCCAGGAAACGCAGCCCACAGATAGCCAGGGTGGACGCTTACATGGTACCCAGAGGGTGACACAGAAAGCCAAACCCCAGGCCAGTGTCCAGATTATTCCAAGAACTAGTGATAATCAGTACCATTTATGGAGTCCTTTATTATGGAGCACTTTAAAGTATTTCAGGGAAAGCACCTGTTTCACGGATGAGGGCGCTGAGGCTCAGCAGGTCAAGTGACTTGCCTGAGGTCGCACAGTCGGCAAGCAGTGGTGTTGATACAGACCCTGGTGTGGCGGTGTTCTGTCCATGGCAAAGTGTTGCCTCCCAGCCCCAAGCCCAGAGGATTTCTCTCTCAGATTCTCCAGCAGAGGAAGTGGTTTGCTGGAGGTAGGGCACCATAGTGGGTGCCCACAGCTCATACCCATTTAATCATCAACCACCATCAAATACTTATTAGGCAACCACAGAGAGAACCAGCAGTCCTTGGCAGTTATTGACACCTGGAAGCTGGGTAAGAGCCCTGTTTTCAAGGAGCTTACAGGGCGGAGGGGGGACGGACAGAAGGAAGCTCAGGTGACAGGGATCTGCAAAGTCACAGCTACGTGGGAGCATCAAGACCCAGATATAAGTGAGAGGTTAGCTGCTTTTAAGCAGAAGGTGGCTGTGGCTGAGATCTTAAAGGCAGAGGGTGTGGGCTGACAGATGAGGGCACCGAGGCTATTTTCTGCAACTTGGACAAAGATCCAGAATCGAGGCAGAGCTAAGTGCTTGAGTGCTCAGAAGTCAAATCTAACTCAGAGAATGCAGCTCAAGAAACCCCTAGATGTGGCAACCGTGTCATAAATAAAGGGCAGAAAGAGCATTCTTAGGACACCTCTCCCCCACCGAGCAGGGGCCAGACAGGACAGTGTAGAAGGGAAGTTAGGCCCAGCGTAGGCCACACAGAGGACTACCTAAGAGGCCTGCAGCTATTCAGCTCACCAAGCGGTGTCACATAGAAACGCAGGCCTAAGGTAGCCACATCTAATTTTTCAAAAGAAACTGGACATACGGATCTTTATGTGCAATCTCCTCATGCTTTAAATGTTGGCAACTAGTCTGAAATATTGTTAAATGCCACGAAGGCCAAATACAACCTGCGATTTGTCCTCTCTGCCTTGAGACTTTCGGTGTGAAGAACCAAAAGGAGGGTGGGTGTGATGTCAGAAGACCTAAGTTCAAGTTCTAGTATCAGTATCTGTGTTGACATTGGGTGTGTCCCTTAACTGCTCTGAGCTTCAGTTTAGCTTCCTCATCTGTGAAACGGGGACAAATACTACCTACCCCAAAAAGTTGTTGTCAGAACCATATCATGAATGTTTCCTAAGACTTAAAGAGTTGCACAAACACTCATTATTTCACACAGGCCAAGAGAACAGAGGGAACAATAACAGAGAAATCAGACGGTAGATGGGGCCACGAAGAGAGAGAGAGAAGGAAATGAGCTGGGTCTTTGCTGGCGTGCAGACCGGAAGAATCTGGACAATAGAATCCACGTCAGGGATGGAAACATAAATTTAGGAGTCACTAGCACACAAGTGACAAAAGAGGTCACGAAAGGAGATAAATGACCTCGGAATCCAGAAAGGAGAAAAACAGGGAGCCCAGAAAAAAAAGCCTTTGGGAAAACACAAAGGCACACCCCCACGAAGGGATAAGAGAAGCAAGTGGGAAAGAAAGCCTGGGAGGTTCTGGGGAGAAGGGGAGCTGAAGGAAGGGAGAGGGAAAAACAGAAGAATGGCCCAGGCTGGGTTAAAAAGGAACACGGAAAAAAACAAAAAATAAAAAAAAAAAAGAAACAAAACAAAAAGGAACACAGTAAAGAAGTGAGGAAGGGAAGAAAGGTAAAAAAAGGAAACCAGAAGAAAAGGAGGCCATGCATGCCAACACTGATGCAGACAATGGGGCAGAGCGGGGTGGGGCAGGGTTAGGGCATCTAAAGGCCTAGAGGTGGAAAGAAGGTGATGAGAAGGGGGATCAAAGTGAACAAAGAGACAGTCACTGAGGGTTCTCTACAGTGTGCTCAACACCTCCACCTCTGTCCTCTCCCTTCAGCCTCCCAATCGCCTGAGAGGGAGAGGCAGGTACTAGCCCCATTTTACAAGGGCGCTTTTCTGTCCTTGGAAGAGGCCAAAGGCTCCACAGTTCATTCAAAAAGATACATAGACTGCTGTCCAGATGAGAATCAAGAGGCCTGAAGCTCCTTGTGCTAACCCAGAAAGGAGCTCCCCGGAGGCTTCCACCCACCTTGCTCCAGTTCGCCCAGGGTTCTACTACTCAAAACAGCTGGAAATGTGTGCCTCACTCTCCCCAACAAGAAAATAGAACAGAACGTGGCTGTTTCTGCCAAGAGAGTTCTGAATAAGCTGCATTCCATTTCATTAAAACAATTACCTGAGTCCCAGCCAAGAATTACATAAAGCTTCCTCCCAGCACCACCCCCTCCTCCCCCCAAACCCACCCACCCCCCCCCACTAAGGCACACATCATGCTGCTTTCAAACAGGCAGAGTAAAGCATGGCACATCACTCCGGAGACCTGACCAGGGAGGTCCCACGACCCCTAGCGCATGGCCAGCCTCTGCGTCCTTGCACTCAGACACGACTGAAGTTCAAAGCAGGCCCTGGCAGGAGGCGTACTCACTGCCCAGAATGTTTCCAGGAGGCACCAGGGTCCTCACCTCTGCTGCAAAGCTAAGAGGCCACTGGTGCCAGAATCCAAAACCAGAGGGGAGGGCCAAGTGACCGAGCTTTGAGTCAGCATAAGCAAGACAAGTGGGAACTGGGGCGTGGGGATTCCAGGAGGGAATCTGAAATCTGGAGAAGCGGATGACCAGAACGAAGCTGCAGGCAAGAGCCTGGGGCTGCTCTGGCCAGGCTGCCCACAGGCTGACTGTGTTCCTCTGGCCACTGATAAGAGGTTCATGATGTGAAGCAAATGGCATTTCATCCCCTCCCCCAGGGCTCGAGCTGCCCCTGAGGCTGTTCCCTGCCCACAAAAGCCTTGCTCTGCTTCCACCAGCCCCAGCCAGTCCCTTCTAAACTCCATTCCTTGCTCAGGGCTCAGAATTTCACTTGCCCAGACCCTGGTCCAATTAATGTTGCTACACCCAGAGGAACCCCCGGGCTGCTCCACACATTTACGTAAGCTTGCTATCTTTTGCCCTTTTTTTTTTTAATTAATGTTCATTGTGGTAACATATATACAACATAAAATTTCCCATGTGAGCCACTCTCGCCTATACAATCCAGTAGCACCAATTACATTCTCAATGTTGTGCTACTATCACCACCATTCGTCCCCAAAACTTTTCAATCCCCCCACAGAGAAACTCTGTACCCCTTAAGCAGTAACTCTTCCTTCCCTATCCCCACCCCTGGGACCCCCTGGTACACTGGTCTCTATGAACTTCCTTGGCACAGGCTTTGCACCCCCCCCTGACAATCACTAGAATGCAAGGCCTGCTTGGCTCCTGTCTCTGCTCATTCAGTCTTGCGGCCACCTCCGCAGAGAGCCACAGGAGCCCCATGGTCACTCAGGTCAATGACAGCTGTTAACTAGCACCTGGCAGGATGACTCATCCCACTAAAAAAAAAAAAAACCAAGGTTTTCTTATTTTTTCCAATTTTTTAACATGAAAATGTCTAAACACACAGAACTGAAAGGTTAATACAATGATCACCTGTGTACCCTCCATCTTGCTCACTTTATCCCCTTTTTTACTATATCACTTAAAACTTAAGTTGTCACATCATGACACTTTACTCCTAAGTACTTCAGCATATTCCTAGGAACAAGGACATTCTCCTGTAAACCCACAGTCCCATGTCACCCAAGGATTAGGCACTAAAAGGCAGTCTTCAGGAGAAGACCCGGCCACCAGGAGCTGCCAAGCCAGGCCCAGAGCGGAGGTGGGGCCCACCCAGCACACACGCCGCCGCCGCTGGCCGGGCGTCCGAGGTCTCCCTGGGGAAGCCGGCCCTCGAGCCCCACTGGTTAGGCAATCGCTCAGTTGGAAGACTTAGCAGGACACGAACGTACACTCAGGCCCAGATGTGAGACTGTGAAAGGCAAAGCAGAGCCCGTGACGCCGTGGAGGTCAGGAGACAACACTGAGTAATCCCATTTCAATCAGTTGCTCTGTCAAGGTTTCTGAGAGAACCTGGCTTCCTGGTTCTTTTTCACCCTCTCTCCCTCCCAGAGGACATCCTCCGTTTTCCACCTTAGGTTTTCAACAACTTCCTCCTCTGGAAACAGGATGGCTCCAAATGGCAGTGCACATACACCTGAACAAGGACGAGGAGAGTGTCTCTGTGCTGGGGTGTGGGCGCACCGACTCCCAACTGGAAGTGGTGGGAGATGAACCTCGAGGACCCACCCCAGGTTCTCGTCTGCACCTGATGGCAGAGCACGCCAGAGAGGTGACCGGTGGGCAAGGGGTGGCTGCCACAGTGTCCTGCGTCCCATCCTGAGTGAGGAGTCCCCAAAAAAGAACAAAGGAGAGGGAAGATGCCAGAGAGAACAGGAAAAGGAAGTGGGAGACTGGACAGAGGATGCAGGGTGTGGGGAAGGGACAGAAAAGAGTTTTAGCATTCTAGAAATGGGAAGCATCCAAACTAGGGCAACTAATATCTGCTCCAATAGTGTGAACAGAAGTGTAAAAAGTGGTTACAAGCCCAGGCTCTGGAGTTGGACTGCCTGGATTCAAACCCCAGCCCTGCCACTCGCTAGTTGGGGAACTTGGGCAAGTGGGCTCACCCTCTCTGTGCCTCAGCTTCCTCATCTGTAAAATGAGTAATAACAATAATAGAATCTACCTCCTATTGACATGAGGATTCGATGGAACAATGCATGGCAGGTGCCCGGCACGGGGCCTGCACACAGTAAAGGCCCAACAAATACTATAGCAGAGGGGTCTGGAAACACTAAAAAAATTTAAAAAGGGTTCTACAGATGTTTGTTATTATTAATGAAGGCACTGAGACCAGGGCAACCCAGGGAAGGGCTGGAAAGAGAGCAAAACTGGGAAGGAGTTTTTTTAACATCTCTGGCCTTGGAACAAGGTACAGTCCCAAGGGAAACTGCTTCGGAGGGTCAGCACACTCCATGCATGATGACTAAATGGGCCGCTGGCTGCTCAGAGTCTCAGCAGTAATTCCGACCTTCAGTCGCCCCCCCCAGCCTCGCCAATGCATGCCCATCACTGGGGAAACTAGTAGAGAGGTCGACCGAGTCAGAAGACCATGAGCCCACGGTGCGGGGCTGTGGCCCCCCGCAGCCCAAGCCTTCCCACACCAAGCTGTATGCCCAGGCAGCAAGAGCACCTGCTTAAGAATCAAAGCACCAGAGTCCCAGCCCCGCCCCTCACAAGCTCACAGTGCAGGAGATGTGGACTAGGAGGGCACCGTCTCTGCATGGGCAACGCTGCTTCCCCATGGGGGCCCTGATCCTGGCCTAACAGACAGAGGCACCACAGACTTTCCATGGAAACAGGGAGGCTCGGTAGCCTGGAATGCCCCAGGCAACTCCCCTGCCCCCTAGTCCTACCCCCAAGGACAATGGGGGCACTGTTTTCCAAAGGGTCAGCACTGCTGAGACGCCGAGAGAAGACACGTCCAGATCCCAGCAGCAACTGGCCGTGGCTGGTGCCCCTCCCAGGCGATCGAGAAGGTATTGCTTGGAAGTCTTGAACTGGACTCGCCTTCTGCCATAGAGGCCACTTCCTAGGGATGGCCCTCGGGGCAGAAATTTTAAAGGTAACAATTACTCAGGAAGCCCCCAGGGCTCACCCCACACACCCATATCCCCATTAGCAAACGAGCAAACAAGCTAGCGCTCACTGCCTGTTACCATGAAGATGGCCGCATCGGAAATGGGATCAGTCTGAATTCAAACCCCAGCTCCATCACGCACATATAGAACTACGTTTGGGGAGCACCTGAACTCCCCTGAGACAGGGGAATGGTGGCGAGGACTCCAGGGTCCAGGGACAGCACGCGCCCAGCGCCGGGTCCAGTGCCTGCCCCCCATCGGGCACGCGGGAGCATCTGTGGCAGAGCACCCACCACCCCAGCCGCATGGAGAAGGGGAGGGCGAGGAGGAGGGTCAGAAAACGTAACCAGAGCACATCTCCCTGCTGTGGTGACTCTGTCCAGGAAACTCCAGCCAGAACGCGAACAGAGTGGATTCCCAGCCAAACCAGCATCAAAACAGTAATGAGAAAAGCCACCAGCAGCCACCCCACAGCACAAAGTGGGGAGAACACACAGGGAAGGGCGGACACTCTGTGTTTATGTTTTCCTGCCCAAAGAGCTATAAATTTGTAACTTATTAAGCAGCACATGGTGAGGCTGTCATTGGCAGCTCTGGGAAGGGGAGGGTTCCCTGGTTTTTTTTTTTGGTTTTTTTTTTTAAAGACCAAAAAACAAAGTCCCAGCAGAGGTTCTGCCCTTGCCACAGGACAGACTGTAAACTCTCCCCTGTGTTAGGGACCAGGAAGCTCACAGCTGAACGCACTCGGAGGAGCAAAATAAAAACAAGAAGCCTGGCCTTTGTGTCCACCCTAACTAAGGAAAACAGCTGACGGGCAGTGTGCTGAACAGCCACCCAGACAGCTGGCGGAGCCTGAGCAAGCCTGAGCGCGGAGGCAAATTCCTCTCCCCTCCTGCACGCCCCACTCCTCCCACCCCAGGCTCCCGCCAGCCAGGCGTGGCGGGCCCCTGGGAGCTGAGGCCAAGGAAGTCGGGCAGCCGGGATCCAGGCAACTTGAGAGCCTATGGTGGAAGGCGGCGGAAGGTACAGGTGGCAGGCATCACCCCACTGTGACCCCTCCTTCCAGCACCTGCTTGCCCCCTCCCCAGGAAGAAGAGACCTCTGGGTACTCAAGAGCTGCAGATTGGGCTTCCAGTCATGGTTTTGTCATTTCGCAGCAGTGCAGCCTTGGACAAGTCAATCAACCTCCCTTGATTCCAGTTTTCTCAGCGTGTGAGACGCAGGTAGTGACCATAGCAGAGGGGCTGTAAGGGGCTCTTGGAAAGTGCTGTTGAGGGCTGGGGAAGTACTCCATAAACAGCAAATGTAAATTCCTACCATCCCCTCCACTACTGCACTTTTTCCTTTCAGAGACTCAGTGTGTTGTCCCTAAATGGAAGACTCAGAAGACAGGAATTCCAGACTTTGTGAACTCTACAAAGACTTTCTCAGTCCTTCAAACAGCACATGGACTGTCTAGAAGCAACATGACCACATGAGCATTTTAGAAACTGTAACTCTGCTCCCAGTTCCACTGGGAAAGCCTCGAGACTTTCAGAACCTGATTCAAAAAATAGCCCCCAGCCTCCCTTCATCTTAGTTGTTTTTGTGTGAAAAATACCTGCATGGAAGCCGGCCAAGGTTAACCTTGAGTGCACTGGGAAAAAAGGATGCCAAGACTGACCCAAAGGCAGACCCAGGCTTAGCAGCCATTGCACTCTGCAAAACAGGCAGGACCCTACACCACCCCCAGCTCCAGGCTCTCTTAGGGGCACCCTGAAGCTGCCAGGAGGCAATCAAGCCCCATCTTTCTCCCTGTGCCCTCAGAACTCCAGAGCCCATAAAGAGCCAGTCTTAACTTAGGGTCTGTTCTGTGCTGCTTGGGAGAGGCCGGTCAATCCCATCTGATGAATCTACGCCTCAGAGCCCGGGACAGAGGAAGCATCAGTGGTCACACAAGCCACCCACAGTCCAGAGAGGAAAGACAAGGCTCCTACAGAGAAACTGTTTCTCCCTCCTCACCAACCTAGCTCAGAGAGCCCTGCGGCTACAGGCGTGAAGGGGAGGTAGAGAAAGTGAATCCTTCTTCCATTCCAGGGTTCACACCACTCAAGGCATTCCTAGAACCCTGGCACCAACCCCTTGGGTTTAATGTCAAGTTCCAGGAGATACTTTCTCCTGATCTAACACCAGATCAAGCCCAGGGAGGAGATGGGCTGAAAAGAGCTGTCCTGGGGCTCCAACAACAGGAAGACAGTAAAACTGTTCTGGGCATCCTGCCCTCCTTACCTGTGTGGCTTCCAGCTGGGCCGGGCGCTGGAGGGGAGGGGGCTCTGCCAGCCAGGACAAGTTCAGAGATGGCCATAGCTGGGGCCCACTTCCCACCTCATTCCCCTGGCATTTCACCAGGGGCTGCAGTGGGGGAGCATCCTGCCTCCCCAACTTACCCTTCCCCGCTTAGGCGAGCCTATGATATGAAGTGGGGAGGGGCTGGTCTGTGGATTGAGGGGCTGGTCCATTGGGTGGGTCGATGGTGGGTGAGGTGGGTAGGGGATTCTGATCGTGAAGTAGAACCACCAGTCCATGAAACAGGGTGCTCAGACCTGAAGTGGGGGGTTAGGCAGGCAGACTGGGAGACTTGCTTTGGAAATGGGGGTGTGGTTGTCGGAGGCTCATCTCTAATCTTTGACTCTGACTTGTGAAATAAAAGGGGTGGGCTCCTAGGTGGAGGGGCTAGTCCTGAAGTGAGGGTGACAGCCTGTGAAGAGTTGGGGAGGTGATCCTCGAGGGGGTGGGAGCAGGTCCTGGAAATGAAGGACCAGCCCATGAGATCAGGCAGCTGCTCGCCGAGTTGGGTGGCCGATCTGTGAGGTGGGGGTGGGGAGTGGGCGTGAAGTGAGGGTCCCATCGCTGAGGAGGTGCTCTGGCCCAGGAAGTGGGGGTTCCTGTCCCTGAGGTGGACGGGGCGGGTCCCTCAAGTGGGAGCAGGTTCCTGGGGCGGGTCTGGTAAACCGGGATGGGTCCCCGAGGTAGGGGGTCCGGGGGTGGGGGCTGTCTCCGAGGCGGGGGGTGGCGGCTGGGGGGACGGCGGCGGGGACGGCCTGGCCTGGGACACAGGCCCGGCCAGGGATCCCGGCCGCGCGGAAACCCGGCCGCAGGGACAGGAGCGGGGCCGCGGGGGGTGGGATCCCGCGGCCCCCGCCGCTCGCTCGCGCCCGCCCAGCCCGTGGCCGCGCGCCCCTCGCGGCCGCCTCCCTCGGCCTCCCGCCCACTCACCGAGGTCGTCCATGGCGGGGCCGCGGTCGCCGGGAGCCGGCTCGGCGTCACGCTCCTGCCTGTCCCGGGGCTGCTCCTCTCCGCCCGGCAACTTTTCCGCCGCGAGCTTCGGCCCGGAACGGAACGCGCCGCCACCGCGCGCGCCCGCGCCCAGCCGCGCGCCCCGCCCCCCGGCCGCCCCCC